>JAULKM010100068.1:0-43838 GCA_032355605.1 Rubia tinctorum
ACCTATTATAGTGAATTCGTCTCCCGTGGATGTAGCCAAAATTGGTGAACCACGTAAATCTTGTGTCTTGTTAATTTTGTTCATATTTTCTGTTCTTTCTCCATTCCGCACAACAGCCTATATAAAAATTAGTTCCAATCATGATCAAATACATCTACTTCAATTAAATAAGAATTTAGAGGAACTTGAAAATGGTGGAAGCATAATTAAATTAAGAAATGCTAGTAGGTACCTTGCACACCGTCCAAAGGATGTCTTTGTATTCTTTAAGGACCTCGTGCCAATTATCATACTTGATGTCTACCCTTATCCTACCAACTTTCCCTACCCAACTTGACCACTTAGCATGCTCATCGGTCAAACATTTTTCCAATTGGTTGAACATCCATTCTACATTCTAAAGTCCTGCAATGTGTTCTGGAAATCATGACCTCCTCCGACCCATCTTCTTTATCATATTCATTGCCTAATGTATTGGAAATTCCTTCATGTGTACTCGATAATTCTTCTCGAGTCCATTTCCTTGTCTTCTCGAGTCCATTTCCGTGACATTAATCTAACTATGGACAATCATTCTATTCCACTTGTAAATGACTAGAACACAATAGATGATATTTCATACAAAAAATAACATAAAATGATCATAATATCACACACCATCTACATACACCATAGGAATAACATTCAAATAAAACAATGTAATTGAAACCCCCCCTCCCCCATACACAACAACATAACAATTTAATATTTAACTTTGGAAAAGTAGTTGGGGATTAGATATTGAACTGATCTAAGTAGACCATATTCTTCAACATGTAAAAACCCTAAGTAAAACCCAAGCTCTTTGGTATTGATTCTTCAGAGAATATGTTGTGTAGATGATGAAATCTAGGGTTTTGGGTGGTATAGCATAGCAAGTTAAAATTTAGGAGAAATTTTTGAAGAATTTTGTGGAAGAAGGTTTGGGGAGGGTTTGGGGGGGGGGGGGATAAAATGGGAGGAAACTCACTCTCAAAACAAATGGGTATTAATTATTCACTTGAAAACTGCCTTCAATGCTCTTTTTCTTCTAAAGCCCTTAAAAGAGTTACAAACTTGGAATCACTATCGGCGAGCAAGTTTAGATAGATAAACTTCATCGTTTCTTTGATAAATAGAACAGAATTGGTTCCGAGCTCAGATTTTATTCTTAGTATATATTTTAAAAAAATCAAACTGGTTTTTAAAACCCGTTATGAACCCTAATTCCCTAAATCCATTTTCACCAAAATTCTAACCTCGTATCCTCAATTCAATCCACTCCACACTCAACGTGCTAATGGATCCTAGGTATCAAGGCGCTAAAGTGGGAGATGGAGCAGGTAATGCAACGACCTGTAGTCATTGACCACTCTGAGAGATCAAAGCATCAACACGATTCTTCAATGGAAGTTCCAAACAAGGGTATGTCGACTTCTATCATAGAAAATGCATGAACCCAAAGGTTTTTGGTGCAATGGATGTTGAGCCACTAGCTCTAGGAAATTTCATTAAGAAATTTGAGCCCTCCGATTTTGATAAGTTTCTATTGTTAGATGAGCATGTCCACTGTGATGAGGTCCTACAATTTTATGCTAATTTAGGACCATGTAATAATAATAAGGAGAAAAAATGGAAAATTTTGTCATAATACCCATCACTAATTACTCTATTAACAATGCAGTAGGTTACCTGTACATAAACCCTAGTAAATTGAGGGTTGTTGCTGATGATAGGCCAATTGAAATTTTCCATCAACAAAATTGGCATGGGTAACCCCCTTGTGCATGGCTGGCTAAGAATTATTTTGGTATGTCGGGTTCGGCACCAAGGCAGGCTGCGAGCTATGATGTGGGGATATTGTATGTTGAGGATAGGTTAGTCTATGGGTGGATTTATCAAAATTGTCCTACCTTCAGGTGGCCATGCATGCGAGCCTAAAATTGGGAACCTCATGATATTCTACTACGTGATGGAGGGTGTAAATATTAACCCAGGATATAAAATTTTAATGTATATGTTGAAGGCCGTGGCAGGTAAGAAGAAAGATCTTCTGCATGGTGGCTTGATCATGCCGTTGATCAAGAAGTGGAAGGTTTTTCCTGTAGACAAGCCTTTGCATTTGGAGTACTTTGGTGGGGATTGGTTGGACCATAACGTTTGGTCTTGGATGAAGTCAATAGATATGTCCAGCGCACAATACTTGGGTCATCTGCTAAGGCAGCTGAGAGAGGGAGGAAGGGCAGAGGCATCTTCATCTCATGAGTAGTGAAAGCAATTCAATTATAAGAAGTATTTTAGTTCTTTTACTTTCCATAATCTGCATTTCATAACTTGTGATTGTAGTTTGTAGTTAGCCTAGGTTCGAGGATGACTACCTTCAAAAGGTACATGTTGTGCCTCTGAAGTGAAGTTAGCACCGCTAATGCAAAGCTAGCAGTGGCCGAAGCTAGGCACAACAAATTCATCGAATCCACTGGCCTCAAAATTGTGCTTAGTGACAACGAGGGTATGCCAAACTTTAAGCCTGAATATTCGGAGGATGATGAGATCGAGGTTGAAGAAGCTGGAGATGGAGATGCGGATCCTGAGAAGACCGAATCCAAAATTGAAGAAATGTTTGTCGAAGATCCTGATATCTAGATGAAGTTAGGATGAGGGTTTGGGTAGTTTTGATCAATAATTTAATCTTTTTTTGGAAGTTTTGTACAATTTTTGTGTTTGTTAAGTTTTGAACAATTGAAGATATGTTGTGTTTTGGATAATTATTTCCCTTTTTTACATCATCATGATTAGTAATTTCTATTTAAGATGTTTTCAATTTAAAAACTTCATATCTCACCCATTTTGTTCCGTGATTGGCATGACAAGTCTGGACATTTGTTCAATTGCAATGGTTGTTTTTCATAAGATAACCAAAGTTAACGAAGAAGTTCTGACAGAGGAATTATTTCAGTACTTTAAAATTAATGCTCCGAAGAAGTTCAAAATTCGTAACCATTTATTGATGAATTAACCAACTAGTCTGAAGTAGGCATGTTACGAGCTTGGAAATTTAGTTCTGAGCCCTGATATCATTTATGGAGTGAACCTAGTATGTATAACCTAAGAATATTTGTAAATGGTTTGTTATTTAATTCATATCGAAATTGGTTACGAGCTCGGAAAGTTACCCTGCACAACTGGGAAACGCCATTTTTCTTGGTTACGAGCTCGGAACCTCATTTCTGAGCTCTGATGTAATTTCAAGATTGAAGTTGATCCTCATTAGGAAAGGATTTTATTAATCGATTTATTTGCCTTACATTTACGAGCTCGTAACATTTTCTCTCCTAAATACAAAACCACAAAATTATCCTTTACGAAATTGGAATTGTTTCTTTTCCAAAAAAGAAACGCGAAGTCATCAGTTATGAGCTCGGAACCACAGTTATGAGCTCGGAACCACAGTTTTGAGCTCTGATGTATTTTCAGGACTAAATCTGACTAAACAATGTTTAGAATTCATTTTTTGGATATTTTCCTTAAAAGAACGAATATTGGTTCCGAGCTCATAACAAATAATTGGGAAAGTTTTATAATTGCATCTGATTATAGTTCCGAGTTAGGAGCTATATTTCGTCTCTTCATAAAACTATGCACAAGTGAGTTTCAAACTCGAAACAGATGCGACTATATAAAAAAATCCAAATCGAGTTCCTTCTGAAAACCCTAAACCAATTTCCAACTGTGGAACTCCAAGTCTCACACAAATTCAAATCCTTGCCCAAGCGGGAAACAAGATTGATAACGTCTTCAAATCCTAATGCACCGGTTTGAGGGCATCAGTCTAAATCGATGAAAGGAAGTCAACCAAGGAACCCGAGTTACGAAGCAAGGTTTTTTTCTCAAAGCCAAAACTAGGTTCAATGCTTTAAGAGATACCAGGAAATTGTTGGATAGTTACATAATAGATCTGAATGTGTATCGTAGCATAGGGTTAGCCAACCCCGTTCTCAACTTTGAAGGATAGTTTTTTTTTAAAACTTCTTACTTTAAACGAACCCTCTTACTTCAATGAGGTATGCCAATTTTATGCCAATTTGCATGAGGTATATGGTTCTATTAGTTATTGGACTAGGGTGAACGGGTATAATGTTGAGAAAGCCCGTGGATTATCAACAAAATGATTGATTACGCCTATAATGGACCGGATATTTACCCCAAGTGGAGGATGGGTGTTGAGATGACTTTTATCATGGGGGGAATGACCATTTAATGATGAATATCCTAGTATTGACCCAATTGCGTGTAGAGTGAAATAATTTCAACGCAATCCTCGTAATCTAGGTAGACCGAAATCATTTTGTCTTAATAACCCCACCATTTACCAACAAAATGTGTATGAGATAATAGCTCGGTCCATAGTACCCACTCCCACTCCCGATCACATCACTGATCCTAATTACTCGAATCTTATGATGTTCTACTATGTGGTTGGGGGCCAAAATTAATCCTGGAGCCGCCATTTTTAATCACATGATGTGGGTAGAAACGTCAAAGAGAGTAATCAAGAATTTTCTTTATGGAAACTTGATTACGTGGATTTTGCGAGGTGTGGACGGGATGAATTTTCATGGCAAGGAAAAAGCATGCATGTACTTTGACAAACAGTACTTTGTGAAGAAGAAATGGATACTATAGAATAACAAGTGGTGTCACCGAACACTTGATGCGATCGAACCTCACAAGAGAGCAAGGGTTGAAGAAGGTATATTTATTGTTTTAAATATATATTTATGGTAAAATTTTATTTTCAATTAATTGTTCTTTGTAAAATATAATGACTAAATTATTTATTTGGGCTCCAACATATATTTGAATACCTTGTTTGTTCCCCACTCCCAATATTGTCTCTATTCAGCCCTTAACATTTTGAAAATAATTTGTTTGGGCCCCAAGGTGGTTTTCAAGGTGGTTTTGGGACCAAAAGATGGCATAAAATCTTATGTTGGGGACCAAAAAAAATAATTTAGTCTACCCAAAATCACCTTGAAAACCACATTGGGGCCCAAACAAATTATTTTTAAAATGTTAAGGGTCGAATATGGGCAGTATTGGGAGTGGGGACCAAAAGATGGTATTCAAATATATGTTGGGGACCAAATAAACAATTTAGTCTTTCTTTTTTCTTGTCTTGTGTTGTATTGTAGTGTTTCTAGAATGACAAAGGAGAACTCCTTTTATATTTGTCCAAGAGAGTTTGACATTGATTTCTTCTCTTTATTTCATGAATTGAAACTCTTCCATAAACTCAAAAGATAAGTTTCATGAGTTCATGAGATAACACACTTTAAGATAACACTTAATTGAAGATCATATCTTTGATCTTTAAACTTGAATCAATTTCATGAATTTACCACTTTTTTTATTATTATTGTCAAGTAACTTACACATTACATGTCTTTCATGTCTTTCAATTCTTTAAAATATCTAATAATCCCCCACCATTTTCAATAATTGAAAATATAGGTCCCAAAACTCCTAATAACATATGCGTTAATGTAGGTATCTTTAGATTGAACCAACAACTTAGTGAAAGCTACTTAACATGTTGACCATTTTAGTGAGCTAAGCCTTGAACCATAGGTTTTGTAACAAATTAAATGAACTTCCACACACATGTTCAGTTCTTTATGGATTGTCATAAAAAACATATCATTTGATGTGTTTAAATCATATTCATGTCATGAATATTTCCAAAGTTCAAGTCCCAAACTTTGATTGACAAACTGTCTATATTCACATGGGCAAGTTCGTATGCCCTCGCCATACAAATATTCCCTAGCCCATGGAAACAACATGTGCATATGCTGCATTTGGCATTTCTCGAATTTGCTAAGAACTCTAAAGTTCATCCTCAACCAACAAGCAGGTAATAACACTAATTTCGCAAATAGTGTTCCAACCATGTAACAATGTACTTTTATCTCATTGAATTCAAGATTAGTAAATTGACTAGTGTCAAATTGAGCTTTCCATCTTTATGATTTTATTTCAGGTTTTAATCCCATCTCAATGGATGTGTTTTCCACCATATCTCTATTTAATTCCTTAGTCAAAGGATTTTCCAAATTTTCATTGGATTTGACAAAGTCTACGGTTATGACTCCTCTTTATATAAAGTCTTAAACCATATTGTGCCTCATACCAACGTGTCTATATTTTCCATTGTATACTTCTCTATAGGCATTGGAAATCATTGAAGTACTATCACAATGAATTATTATTGGTGATATTGATTTTTTCCACGATGGTAATCCATGTAACAAGTCCCTTAACCATTCAGCTTCTTAGCTAGCTGAAGCTAATGCCATAAATTATAAAGTCCTAGTAGAGTAATCTATAAAACTTTGTTTCTTTGATGCCCAAGAAACTGCTCCTCCACCAAACAAAAAGATCCACCAGCTTGTAGGTGAGTGATCATTTTTGTCTTTTATCCAACTAGCGTCACAATAACACTAAAGAGCCAAAGGATACCCTTTGTAGTTGATACAATAATACTTTGTGTGTTAAGATATTTTAAAACTCTCGTAGCACCAAGCCAATGTTTCTTGTTAGGATTACTTGTGAATTTACTTAACATTCCAACTGCATAAGCAATATTTAGACGTGTACAAGTCATGTCATACATTAGATTGCCTATAACACTTGAATATTCAAAATGTGATACAACATTTTACACATTTTTCATGCACTCAAGTTTAGAATCAATGGGAGTTGAGAACGGATTGTATTCATAATGATTAAATCTTATAAGGATCTTCTCAATGTAATGAGATTGTGAGAGTGTAATTGACTCTTGGCTTTTCTTTATACTAATTAAGAGAATAACATCATCCTCTCCCATGTATTTCATATCAAATTTGCCCGATAGAAACTTTTTAGTCTAAAACTTGTTCTAAGTCTACTCAAAGATCAACATGTCATCGAAATACAAGCAAATTATAACACATTTACCATTTGAATACTTACTGTAAATGCATTTGTCTGATTCATTTATTCTGATTCACCAAAGTAGTTCTCCTTTGTCATTAAAAGTTGAAACATAAAACCATAAAGATGGAAACATCAATTCGACGCAAGTCAATTTACTAGTATTGAATTCAATGAGTGAAAAGTACATTCACTATAAGAAATAGGACATTTTACCTTGGTTTTTGGTTCATAAAAAATTGAGGTAAATACTTCCGTAGTAAAAATTACATTTTTACCTAGGTTCATAACCGAGGTAAAAAGTATCTTTTACATCGGTTTTGGACCGACGTCGGTAGGTTTTGTGATCGGTGTTGGTCCAAGAAAGAAGTCCGACGATAGGCGACCATAGTTGCAACTTCGTTTAGGTTAACGTCAACATGCATAGGAATCGACGTCGTTCACAGCAAGATGGTAGGCGATATGAGAGGATAGCTGCGACTTTGAGCAAGCCAATGTTGCCGGTAAATTAGAGCAATGTAGCAGGGTCTACGATATTGTCTACTCTTGGCATCCATGCCATGTGGCTACTAACATGGAAGGATAATGAATGCAACGTCATTTCGAGTGGGCGGCATTGAAAAAAAATTAACGCCGGTTTATGCGACGTTGTTTCGTCTCTCCACAGGTATGTACGACGTCGAGGATAAATTGTGGAGATATCGGTTCTCGTACAATATTATAATATTCAATATATGATAACAAAAACAATCATTTGTTGATAGCCATTACATGTTATTTAATATTCTAAAAGTCTTGTAATTGGTAAACATCATACAAACTCAATTGTTCAATTAATGTGGGAATCAATGACATGTTAAAAAACCTACATAACTTGAACATATATTACCAATACATGTTAGAATATATTAAAATACATAAGGTTGATATGAAATTGAAACATTATTTGTATTGAACCTCCATTTTCCACGTTGTACAACATTAACACTGTCAGGGGGGCTAGGGAAATGACAAGTCGTCCATCTACACGCTGAAAGTCCATTGATAGATCTCTTTGTCCTATTACAACCAATACACAAGAAATAAAATTTATGTTAGAATTGGACAGTCCCAAAATGAAATACACATAATATAGTCATATGCAGATTATATTAATCTAAACATGGAAAAAATACATGATCTGCTTTAAAGCAGTGTTGCATGCATGAGAGACCGAAGTCGCAAAGTCCGAGTGATGGCAACATCATACATTCATAGATATTTCAATTATTTCCTAGCCTATGCAACGTTGGTCAACGTTCAGTCCCATGTTATTTGGGATGATTAACTGTGACCGTTGTCTCACATTCAACCTATGCTCATACAAAGATGTAATTATTGTCCACATTCAGCCCTAATCTAAGCCTTTTTTCTCCCTCCTTACAAACATGACATTATCTTCAAAACAAAAAAAATACACACAATATAAAATGTAACACAATCATCATACTTCATGAAAAATATTCAATCATTGATCAATGAGGGAAAAAATGTAGAAGGCATGTTAATACATTTGCTAAATAAACAAGTAATGGATGGAAAACTACCTCAATTAATTTGAAATGGAAGATTCTCCATCCTCAAATACTTTTTAATGTTTGAGAGAAGAAATTTGATTGAGCTCTTTAATGGTTGTAATTGTGTGAATGGAAAGGATGGTGTGGAGTTAGGTTTGAAGGAAGTGTGTTGGAGATGAGAAATGTGTGTTGATGCTGAATATTATTGACATGAAAAAGGGTTAGGGGGAATTTTTGGTTCAAATTTTTGGTTCCCACTGGAAATTTCAGGTCGATCAATGTTGGTAGGGGTCGTTTGTGGTTCATTTTATCCATACATTTGCAACGTCAGACATAAGGGCCACAATCTAATTTTTGAAAAGTGTCGTAAAATACTCACAGTTAAGATTACGGCCCCTTCCGTTGACCCATTTATGCTCAAATAGAAACAACATTTTCATGAAAATGTGAATAATAAAAAAAATTCTCCAATTTTGCATTTTGACTTCTCCCACTTTCTAAGAGGGACCTAAGTGCAAAAATTAAAAAGTTCACCGGTTGTCCCAAACTTGATTACGATTGTTCAAAAATGAAACTTTGTCATCATAGTCAAACTTATAATAACCAAGAGTAATGAAGAAACTAGTCTTATTCCACATAGACTTCCACAAGTTCTTCAGAATGACCCATGTATACTTATAAATAATAATCTACAATTTACTCTAGACCATATACTAGAACTTTTTAAAATTTGATGGACATGATTTTATGATCTTTTTAATTCATAAAAAACAAAGAATATAAAATTTCATGTGATTATATGTGGTGGAAATTATCATTCTCATAACGCTTATAGTAAGGGTATTAATGGAATACTAATAAAAATGACAGATGATTGGTTCGTGTCCCTCTTAGAAAGTACGCATAATCTCTATATCAAACATTTGTCCTTATGTTCGGGTGCAGATTTCTGTAGCGTAGTGAACATGCAAGGAAGTTTGGGTTATAATGTAATTTTTGCAAAGTTTCATCATATGATGTACGTGAAGATTTGGGCTCGTTCCATTGACCCATGCATAATTAAATTGGAACATCGTGGTCATAACATGGTGAATTATATAAGAGTATCCCCAATTTTGTACTTCAACTTCTCCCACTTTGTTGAAGGGACCAAAGTGTAAATATTTAAAAGTACACTGGCAATCCCAAAATTGATTCCTATCGTCTAGGGAGGGACCTTTTCCATCTCCAATTGAACTTATAATTGTTGAAAGTGATAAATAAACTGGTATGATCCAATAGAGACTTCCACAAGATCTTCCGATTAACCCTTGCATACTTATAAGTTTTCATCTACAATATAGTCTAAACCATGTACTAGCACTTTAAAAATTTTGTGGACGGAATTTCATTATCTTTTTAATTCATGAAAAAAGAATATAAAATTTTGTGTGATTCTATACGGTGAAATTTATCATTCTAATAACGGCCATCGTAAGGATATTAATGGAACACTAATAAAAATGAGGGATGAGTACCCCATTTCTTTGACACCTAAATCGGAACAAAATGATTGTGACAATGTGATTTAGATAATTGGGCATCTCTAATTTTGCATTTCGACCTCTCCCACCTTCTTAGAGGGACCTAAGTGTAAAAATTAAAAAGTTCACTGGTTGTTCTAAAATTCTGATCAAATCGGACGTTAATAAAGTTCATGGACATTTATAAATTTCAATTAGTAGTTCTAATATACTATTAACTGTTATTAAGGGCAATTTTGTTGCTTTTGGTCAAATGCGGGCCCATTTGTTATACTAGTGGACTGAAATGGTGAGGGCCACTCTCAGGTTAGCCGATGTCAATCATACGTCAGTAAAATATCAGTAAAATCGATTGACGTGCGGTGTTGCACATGCCGAGGCAAAATTCACAAGGGTCAGTTAAATTAGTTATGGTCAAACGCAGTCCCATTTGCTATGCTAGTGGGCTGAATGGTGAGGCCCACATTTAGGTTACCCGAAGTCAGTCATACGTCGGTCCAATGTTAATAAGGTCGACTTACATGTGATGTCTCACCTGCCGAGGTTGAATTCACAAGAGTTTATAATGACTATATATATGGAGCCAACCTCATAAATCACTTCAAACATTAAACTTTCCTTAGAATTTCAACAGTCCCACAACCCCTCTTCTCTAAGGTATCGTTTCTATATTCTTTAGATTACTTTCTCTTTTGTATTTTTCCTTAAAAGTTTTATGCATATGATATGTGAATGTGTTCTTTGTTTTCCGTTTTGAAGTTCCTATAGATTAGGTTATAGGGTGTACACATTTTGGTTTAATGTTCTCCCCTAACAATATGGCCTATTTTTTCGGTTTAGGATCTTTCTTTTCTCCGATTTTCTGTTGTTAATTTATCTACTTGGTTTGAATGCGACATCATTGGTTTCTCAGTTAACCAATGGGTTTTACCAATGCATGAGTGACGTTTCTTCAACATGTCAGCCATGCCATTATTTTAGACTGACATGTTAGCGACATTGCTCGTACATGTTGGCCATGCCATTATTTTTTACCGACATGTATGTTCGACGCCTGGCGCTGGAGATTAATTGACCAATTTCTATTGAACCATTTTCTATCTAATATTATATTTATCATTTGTGACAATATGAATTTCAGAAATCACGGCTAACAATGATGGTTTGAGTAGTAGTTCCCCAATTGAAGCGACCTATTTTTTTAGATAGCTACTTAAATACCTTTGATTTGATTACTTATATTCTAATTTATTTTTTAATAATTTCATTGATGAATGCATATTCATAGCGATTCGAATGAGGAGCGTCCACAGATTTCATTCGGCGATATCATTCCACACTTCGTATGCACTCTGACCCAGAAGAACTTTGGTTCAATTCCTATTTTTCTAAGTCCTCCCTGTTACACATGTATTTTATTTTCAATTAATGTTTTCACTAGATTACTTTCATATATACTAAATGTATTTTTTTGTTTATAATTTAATACGTCCCAAGTAAGATCGTGGAACTCCTACCATTGGTCAAGATGCATGTTGTCTTGATGTGCAACGGAAGGGAGTATCACATGCACTACTTGGGGAACATGAGGTTCAAGACCCTGACCCCAAAGGGTTTTAGCAATTTTCTTGATGCAGAGGAACTGAGGGTTAGGGACAAGCTCTACTTCTAGTTGTTAGATGGTTCTGAGCCAATAGTGTTCAATGTTATCATTCTTCCCCCACATTTTAGTTGTACTACTTAGAATTTGATTTTAAACATATTTATTCAAATTTGAAACATTTATTTTTATGTATTTTAATCTCTAATATATAATCTATATGTTGAAATTATTTTAATGTTATTGAATCCTTAATATTTAACCTAACATACGAACAAAGTTTTAACATTACGATCATTCACAAAATTAGAAAAGCCTTGTGTGTAATGAATAATTTGTTTCACTCATTTTGAAATAGTAAATATTTGTATCAACCAAAATTTTTAAATACATTCGAGCTATTGACCGACTATTTCCTTAGGTGGGGAACATCAAATAGACAATTAAAAAAATGTTGTTGCAGTAATATACTATTTACTGGTGTGCTCATTTGAAGTGACTACTATTCCTTTTGGTCCTTGGCGTGCTCATTTGTTATGCTGGTGGGCTGAAATCATTAGGCCTATATAAACATGTGGCATCGGTCATGGGTTGATTGCTTATCACTTAAACCGACATAGATGCGACGCCGTTCCATGCAAGGTGGACATTAGAAGGGTCCAAAATGACTGAAACAGCTATAAACATAGGTTCTCTCACAATCAGTTGATGCTTCTGTTCCCAAGTTTCCTCTGAATTCTAATAGTCTCCCACCCTCTCTTCTCTTCTTTCTTATCAAACGTATGATTTTTCTACTTTCTAACACCTATATTTTTGTAATTGTTACTTTACATTGTTCAATCTATGGTCTGTAATGTGTTGTGTTTTTTGGTTTTCTAGTTTTTACTCAGAATTTTTAGAGTGTGAAATTTCCTTGAATGTAAACCTTGGTACTATGTTTGGTTACATTTTTGGACGTTTTTATTTATTTTCTATTGTTAAAGCATCAATTTTTCTGAGTTTTTATGTTTTTTCTCGTAGCTACCTCTGATGCATGCGACGTCCGTGCAATGTCGATTACATGTTGGTCGATGCAAATCGTGTGCGAATATTTTCATTCTTATTTTCATTAATATGTCCCATTGTATGAAATGTCGCACCTATGTCGGTCTGACCATCAATAAAATTGATTTGTTACCAATGTCGCATACATGCATTTAAGTTTACTTTAAAATTATATTTGCGTCCTTGTTTTTACGTCGGTTAAGTGTTTGGTTTTGTCGACTATAGAGCAACATCGGTATTACAAGTCGACCAAGCCACTACTTTGGACCGACATGTACCTGTGACGCATGGTCGGCGTCGTACTTTGCATTTCCCAGGCTAGATTGCATTTAACTTTTTCATTTTTTATTCAGGACTAATGGTTGGCGAAGGATTGTCAAGTCGTCTCTTTTTCCAAGCCTTTTACTAATACATCTTCACACTTTATAACAATTAATATTTATTTGTTTTCAGACAGTTCTCCCCATAATGGAGCAACCCAGAACCTATTGTGTTTGACCTTGAACAATATACAATGGCTGCTGATAGCCCACATTTCCACTGCACTCCAAAGAAGCAGAAATTCGGGAAAAATTCAACTTTCGTGAGACATTTTAAATTAATATCATTTGTGGTTAATTGCGCGCGCGCGCACACACACACACACACACACACACACATATATATATATATATATTTCTAATCAATTTGTTTTGTGATTTAGTCCCGAGGGACATTTTACCACTCTTGTCGAATGACAGCCCCATTGCGCTGAGGTGTTATGGAAAAGAGTAGTGCATGAACTACTTGGGGAGTGGGAAGATCAAGGACTTGTCCCCTAAGGGTTTTGGTGAGTTCCTTTCCGAAAACCGCCTACGCATTGGGGACACCTTGTTCTTCGAGGTCATAGAAGCTAGGGGTGATTATCTTCAAGTTCATCATAATGCAAGCCGATTGAGTTTATTGCTATTTTTGTTCAGTTGAAACTAAAAAGATTCTTATTCGAATTTATGTAGTAATTGTAAGGATATTTTTATTACTGATGTTTTTCTAATAATTTAACTACCTTATTTGAACAATATATAATTGACTGTATGTGCGATTTGATATGTGCATGAGTTTAAATACCATTTTCAATCGTTCCATTCAACACCATTTTCTACAATTGTTTTAAAAACCATTGAACAAATACTTTCGTAGACCGAAATCAATCATTTTCAAACAACTATAACCAAAACTTTACCAAGGTAAAATAAAAGAAAAACATCAATCAAGCAGAAAAGGCATGGGAACTTACTTTGTGACTGTGTGAAGGAAGTTGTTTGGTATGGGTGAAGTGGAGTGGAATGTGGATGATGGGGCATTGGGAGAAGAGAGAGATGCCAAAATAGGGAAAATCGTACAACCTTGGCTTTCGTTTTTCCTTCTTTTCTTCTACCATCAAATTCTTTACTTGTTGGTTGTTGTGGTTTTCCCTCTTATTTCAGCATTTTCAGTTATAACATAACAAAACTCACCTTTAAAAATAATTTAATAATACTTCCTTTTTTCAAAGTTAAAATTTTTCAACTTTAACCTCTGAAAGATCTATCATTTATATAACCGTGATGTCGGTCGTCCATCGCATCACATGTCGGTGAAAGCGACATATAATGCAATTTTGGCAGACCTTTTTAAACAGCATATGCAATGTCGCACGCTATTCGTTAATATTATTTACTTCATTTTTTAACATTTTACTTCCGTTAAAATAATAATCGAGGTAAAAAATATATTATTTACCTCAATTAATTTTTAACCAAGGTAAAAAATATTATTTATTTTGAAATAAAAATAACTGAGGCAAAAGATTTTTTTTTTACTTTGGTTATTTGACCTAAGCCAAAAAAAATAGGTAAAAGGAGCAAAGTAATAGGTCATTTTCTTGTAGTGGAGTCCTTTCAGGTTTTCATCCAAGCATCCCACATTTTTTTTCTTTTTCAAAGCTCACTTCTCACCTTTTTCCACATCATTTGACTTCTCACTTTTTCATAGGTTTTTCAACCTATCCGGGCCTTTCTTATTGTTGCCCAAGTCTCCCTTTCGGGTTTCGACTTAGCCGAGTATATTTTCTTCACTTTAATTTTTTATATAGCACAAAATGCCCCAAAGTAGGCTTCATACTACATTGATAATAAGAAAACAAACAATCAACACAAAAGAATTATTCTATAACTCCTAAGTTTCTAATTACTCTCTCCCCCAAACTTAAATGTTGCATTGTCCCCAATGCATTATATAAAGTAAAAAAAGAAACAAGTGGAGTAGGGAGAATGGTAAGCACTGACTCTTAGGACCCCGAATGGCCTGCTCTCATGCTCTTCGGCTCATGCCTCCTTCTCTATGGAGTACTCCTCCCTCACTTATCGCTCGATGGAATCTAGTCTAGCTCCCCAAACTCTTACAGTTCCATCCATAGAGTCAAGCCTCACCCCAAACTTCTCCATTTGTAACCTTATCCCACCTACCACGTGGATAAATTCTTGCACCATTTGGGTTAAACTCATGAGCTGTTCCCCAAATGTGTGAAATTGATCAAAACATTTCTTCGGTAGGTTGGTTCGGGTAGGTTGCACTCTAAGGGGATTCTCACCATGTTCTTCTTTGATGTCCATATTCGAGGCCAATAAGGTGTTGTAGAAAGTCTTCTCGAACCTCGGACCGAGAGCTATGAAGAGATCCTACAATGCAGTGTTGTGAGTGATTTTCGTGCGCTTGGGTTGCGGAAGTACCATGAAGTTACACATGGTCGCGCCACCATATAGCCAAACAAAACGATCCTCCATGGTGGTGGAAGCGATCACAGAAGCTCTTGTCAACTTGTCCATAGTATACTTTGTCCCTGAACAACCCAAATTTGCCAATGGAAAATGGGGAAGCACCTCATGTCCTAGGTATTGAGAAAAAAGGCCGACCATTCCTCCCATTGGTATCTTTATGGCCTTCTTCTTCCCCATAAATGTGCACCCTTCCACAAATGTATCCACCAATTCCTCCTTGCACGCAAAATTTGTCTCTAAGATTTCCCTCTTTGGCCTATTGAGATACTTCCACTTCCAGGCTACACCCCTAGAAATGTTAGTCAATCCCATAAACTCATCAACAATGGCGGGAGTAGGAGCTACAACAGTTTTTGGTTCTTGACTCCCAACTTTGCCAAACCCTTCCCTTTTTCCACTTGGGAAGTAGTCCCTTTCTCTTGTCTACTCATCTTAGGACCCATTCTATCACAATATAAGAGGAAAATGGTAATGGAAAATACATAAGGCATATGCATCAAAATCACTTAGCAAGAATCATGCTTCCTAAACATCCAACATTTTAGCACATCATTTCATCTAAACTAAAGAATTATAACCTTACCCCACACTTAGTTCAACTTACATCATACACATAACCCACACATACCTACAAAACATTAAATATTTTTTGAATTTCAAGCTCCCCCACATAACACAATTATTTTAATGAAAGAAAGTAAACACAAAGTTCAAAGAATTACCTTAATTTGGAGGCTAAGAGATTAAGATCACATTAGAAAAGGCAAAGAGTGTTCTCCCTTCAGAGAAAATGCCCAAATTCAAATTATTCCTATTGTGAAATGAGGGTGGATGTTTTTGTAGTAATTAGAGTGAGTTGAGTGATCTACATTGATGGGATGAATTTGGATTTAGTGAATCAATGACGTTCCATAAGTGGGTTGTTTAGGAGAGAGACAAAAAGAAGGTAGTATTGGTTTAGGGGGAATTGGAAAGTTTTTGATTAAAAGGTTCATGAATTCATGTTTAGAGAAGGTGTTAATTCTTGGTGTAGTACTACTGGCACTAACCAATTTGGGGAAGAAGAAAGCTGCAGATTTAATGGGTCAAAATGCTTATTTTTTTCAAAGTTATATTTTTGCCTAAATCTTGCACTTTTGCCCAATTCCTATGCTTTCTGGATGGCACGAGGCATGGCACGACTGTGCCATGTGAAGGCCTCATTCCAGTTCATCCTACAGAAGTCTGACACGGCCCGTGCTCCGTTGCACCTTCATTTTTCTTACACTTTACACTTTACACCAAATCCTGTTTCCCCTTACCAAATCCTCAAGACTTGATCTTAGATTTAAAAAACCAAAATTCTCAACAAAATCCTTTGCCACATACAAAAAACAGACAAACAACTAACTACTAAAAACAAAGAAAAACACCGTATTTTTATTTTCTTACTCACGACCTATTTTTCATGCATTCGAATTAGAACGAACCTACCATTGGGTCTCCAGAGTCTTCATCAGTGACTCCACCCACGATGACATCTTTGTGGAGAGGTCTTCACAAAGCGTCATTCTTACCTTCACGCCCATTCTCAATGATCGAGGGTTCACATTCATCCTTAGCTAATCTCGACTCCTTATCCTTTTCCTTGGGTTTAGGAGGTGATCTAGTAGGTTTTAATTCCTTGTCACGCCCAACACCCGTTGCATGTTAGTGTCCATAGAAAAATAATCCGCGATAGGAATGTTATCACTAAAATCATGCAAGGCATAAGTGTCATCAGCATTATTATCAAAATCAAAGCTCAAACCATGTTTTCCCTCATCGATCATGTCAAGACTCTCATCATCATCACTCATACAAGATTCATCAAATTGGTCAAATTCATCATAGAGGCTTATACCATTGCATGTAAGAGAGGAATTACAAGATTCATGCTTAGATTTATAAATTTCAAACCCGAGCTCATCAATGCCATCCTCTAGTATCAATGTTCCTAACTGGACATGTATCTTAGTCATTGGTATTTTCAAAAAAAATGGTATCCCCAATAGAATTGGAGGTGCACCTTAATTTTGCATCACATCAAGGACATAAAAGTCCACCGTAAACACAAGATTACCCACTCTAACCATAACATCCTTAACCAACCTCTCTAGGGATTGCTTGAGAATGATCTGCTAGTTGAACTATCACCCTAGTGTCCATAAGCTCACCTAAGTCTAGAGTTTAAAATAGGTTATAGGGTATAACATTAATGGAAGCTTCAAGGTCAATCATAGCATCCTTAATCAACCTACCACCAGGATAAATAGGGACTGAAGACATGTCTGGGTCGTCACACTTCTTAGGAACATTCTATGTGCTAAAGTTGCGACTCCTCCAATTTTAAATTTTCCTACTTTTCTATTAGACTTAGTCCTTATCCTGGTGCAAGCATTCTTAAAAAAATTAGCATATGGTGGAATTCGCTCAATTACATCTAAGAGTAGAATACTAACTCGACCTTTTTGAAGACTTAGCAGATTTGATTTTGTTGGACGCCACCTTTGGCCTTCCCCTCAAAGCATTAGGGAACGACAACGAAGGGTTAACCTTTGCCTCGGTGGTAAGGAGATCTCGTGTGGGATCCTCCTTAATGACTACTTATTCCTCTTCAAATGTGGCCTTGTTTTTTTCCACTATCTTGTCATCCTCTTGAAAGGTTTCCTTCTTGACTTCTTGAATATCCTTCCCACTTCTCAGCTTTAGTGTACTCACATTTTGTGGATTTACTTTAGGTTGGGAAGGTAGCTTTTTCTGAGTGTCTTGCCTCTAGCCGGCTTACCGAGGTGACCAATTGCCCAAATTGAATCTTAAGATTCTTAATGCTTGACAAATTTCCTGTGCTTAGCACTTCAATTTCCCTTCTTTGTGCACACCGCGACCATGTTATTTTTATTGGTCAATTTTGCAATCGCCTTAAAGATCTCATCCTGATCTGACTTGTAGATAGGACCATTGTTTTTTGAAGGCCCTTTACCCATTAGGTGAGGTTGAGGTGGAACTCCCTCTCGATTGTATCCTTGGTTGTCATAGCGTCACTAGAAGTTTAGGTGCTCACGATATCGGGGATTGAACGAGTTTGCATACGGGTCCTAGCGATCTCCACCTTGGTTCCCACTGAAACCTTCTTGTTTCCTTCTACTAAACAGACTATTCCCTCTGTTGAAGTCCAATGCCTTCACTTCCTCAAAGTCCTCCACAACTTATGGGCATATGTCGATCGGGTGGTCTAAGCTATAAATTCCACATACATTCACTTGGTGAGTCCTCTCCTTCATGAATTTCTTCATTATTTATGAAATATCTCGGACTTACTCTTTAAGCTTAGGGGAGTGAGTGGGTTCTTCCAAAGTCTTCACTCGTGATCGGGCCCTAACCTGCCGTGTACCATTTTCCATTTCCTCAAATAAGGTCATCGCATCCTTGGGGCTCTTGTTCGCTATCCATCCATTACATAAGGCATTTACCATCCGTATGTCCTCATCACATAATCCCTCAAAGAAATAGTACACGAGGTCTCCCTCATTCAACGGGTGATAGGGGTACCTTTCCCACAAATTCTTGAATCGCTCCCAATGTTCATACAGAGATTCATTCAAGAGCAATGATATGTTGGACAACTGTTTCTTGACTCCAACAGACTTTGAAGTGGGGAAATACTTCTCGAAGAACCTACGCTTCATATCCATCCATGAGATGATACAACCTGGCGGGAGGTAGTAAAGTCAATCCTTAGCTGCATCTCGGAGCGAGAATGGAAATGACCTCAATTTGTAATCCTCCTCCAACACCCCCGGTGGCTTCGTGTTGGTGCAAACCAAATAAAATTATGATAGGTGATTGTTGGAATCCCCCCTGGCCATCTCGTGAAATGTAGGAAAACAATGTATCATGCCACTCTTGAGCTCACAAGTGACATTTGGTGGTAGAGGCGAGAAGACGATGCAAAGGGGTTGATTCTCCGAATTTGGAGCCATCAACTCCGTAAGCGTTCTGTTGTCTTATGCTATAACATCTCTATCTAATTCTACAAATATTGTTGGTCCCTGCGGAACTTCTCATCTAGTTATTCTTCTCCTCCTTCTTCACCCACCTGCGTCTTCTGGCAGATAGTGCAAAGCTCCTAAGTTCTTGGTTTGGGTGTGTACCATAATCAAGAAGCAAAACACTACCAGTCCAAAAAATAAGACTATCAAAACATATTAGGAGTAACGAGAATAAATATTGAAAAGCTCAACACAATCACCCACCAAGGATACAAAAAATAAAAACACAAACTACTACTACTGTCTAGTCATACAAGTTTCAATCAAATTTAAACTAGCTAGCATCCTTGGCAACGATGCCAAAATGTGATTTGCACTCTGCGAGGTTGTTTATAACACTAATATTTTCACGGGAGAGAAGTACTAACCCACAGAGCATTTAGAAGATCAAAGATAAGATTTATATGTTGCTCATGTATGCTCGCTACCGACTACTTTATAGTAGCTAGTGATAAGTCTGGGATCGTCCACAGAGACACTAGAATATGAAAGTTAACTATAAACAACTCACAATCGGGTGTTACTCTAAGAAGGTGTTGGGAATAGCTAGTGTTACAAACATAGATATTTGGGGGGGGGGGGTTATCTAACAATTACTTATCATGCAAATAGGAGAGATTAAACTATATTAAACTAGCCTTGGGGATATTTCGTAACATGGCCGATGAATGACTTTGGTCCTTGATTCAATCACATGCAAGACATAGAAACCTATCTTATGTTTATGTTATAGAGTGTGGATGATACTCGGACATTCCCAATGTCTATCACACAAAGGTTCATCATCTTCTTATAGGCTATAACACAGCCTCTATAATTAGGGAAATTTCATCGACCAAACTATGGATCCACTCATCTTTTCCCGTAAATCTCACTCCTGATGTTAGCGCGCCCCCTTAAAGGAACAAATCCTTGCTTAGGTAGCAACCATTATATATAAGAGTAAGGAAAAAACATCTTGGCACTTCACTATGGACACCAATCCCTAGACCTAGAGAGGAAAAGAAATCAGCATCTCATGATGGATATAGGGTTGAAATGACTTTAGTAGCTAAACGATAACTCCAGTTGCTACAAACTATCATGCGCATTCTATCGGGGTACACCGAGGGATTGCAACCCCCTTGAGGGCATATATCGTCCCTAACATGAATTATTATTAAATGATAATCCAATCAAGTTAAACTCTAATGATCATAACGGTACTCTTGATCAACATGCATGTACTCACCTTGCCCGTACTAACGAGCCTACGATAGTTCTAGCCCAACACTCCAAAGGTAGCTGTACAAGCCTAGCACCATGGTATGTTACATATGAAACTACGGTGGATCATAGAACATACATAGCATGCATCTTACAAGAATATAAAGCATAAATTAAACATGAATATTCATAGAACATAAAGATAGGGAAATCTACGAATCTCACAAAATCATCATCTATTCATGAATACAAATAAATCCCCAAGTAATAAACTACTCTTAGTATATTGAACCCAATACAATTATTGGATGAAATGCCTTAGGTAAAAACTGGAAATAATAAATGAGAAGAGAAAAGTTAGCCCATTTCTCTCTCTATCTACTCTTAGATCTAGGAATTAGAAATGAAAACTTTTTAAACCCTAGTAGACTAGAGACTCTTTATATAGTAGATGAAAATTAGCCTTACAAAAGAACAAAACAAAAGGGAAACCCTAGCAGCGACATGCAATAGCACACGATTCGTGAAAAAGTACACAGACAGTAGACTAGAGGCATTTCTCGGCCAAAATGAGTGCACGGTCCATGCAAAAGTACACAGACCGCTGACAATCTGTGCAAAGGCACGCAGGCCTCAGACTGGAGAGTGTTCTTGGCGGCATGAGCGGCACGGCTCTTGCCAAAGAATGCGGGTTGCAATCTGTAGTCGTCATATTCAACTTTTGATGACACGACCACTCAATAAGTTGTAGGTAGCAGACTGGAAGTCCATGTCTTCACCATCTTGAGAAACGGCCCTTGAAAAAGCACACGTCTTGCGCTGAGACTCGGTTGCATCTTCCATAGGTTTAACATGGACCGCATAAATATACATGGGATGTGCCAGTGTTCACTTCCTTCTGGACTCGACTCCATTTCTTCAGCTCTTCCATCTACTACCACTTTTAATATCTTGGCCTACAATCTACTACCATCCTTGTGAATAGCCTTCTACTATCTACTATCATTGTTTTGAATAGCCTTCTATAGAGTCTGAAGTTCCTACGAGCGATCTACAAATAAAATCTAACAAAAATGGATCTAGATGCTCGTAGGGATAGAGAATCCATTACATATAAAGTAATCTACAAATTAGGGATTTATATATGAAGATAGTAAACGGTCATCTAAATTCTTCGTAATGAAACTCAGCTAAATCTAACAATCTACCATACAAAAGATAACATAAAAATATGTTAAATGCCTTAGAAACACATGTATTTAACGTCTCATCAGTAAAACCTTGAGTTGAACTTGTTGACACCGAAAGATGGTAATAGTATGTGAAGAAGAATCCCCAGTAGAACATCCAATATTTGAGGTTACAATCAACAACCTACCATTAAAAGTCAAAAGGATACTGACCCCCCCTCCCTTAATATTAACCATACCCAGCTCCACGAACTTAATTACAACGCTTCTTTACCTAAAAATATCCCAATCTTGGTTAATGGAAGCTTAGTCTAATCAACAACTCAGTGCAAAGGAATCTATAAAACTAGGTCAACAGAGGAAGAACCAAGCAAGAAGTAACTGATTTATAACTCTGATCTATATGACCACTATTGATTTTGTCATAGTACCTCCTAAGCACAAACCCTCACCAATCATAACTAGTTTCATATTAATGATGCTACAAGCTTAAGAGCCAATTGAACACAAACAACATACATAACAAAACATCTTTTAAACTTGGCTATTTGGCGCTTAAAGGTCATCAAAACCATCTCATTAAACAATTGGTCATGCTACGAATCCCATACCCTCCAGATTATATACGCAATCACCTAGCCCTAATCTCATCATCACACAAGGCATCACTCTTAGGCTTGTCTTTGTGGTGTACATCAGCTACCTCTCGATCAGTAATCAATAGCTGGAAAATAACTAAAACGCCATCCCCGGAAACAACAAACCTCTCCTCACCGGCTGACTGGACTCTTGCACTGGAATTTAAACCATTAATTGGGTAATATACTAGTTCTTTCGGCACCTTTTTTATCCTGAATTTGATCAACTCGCCGAAACCAACCTCTTCGATAGCTCTCACATGTTCTAGGAGGTAAGCCTCAGCCAAATCCACAAATTTATCCAGATAATAAATACTTTTAAGCTTGTCATTGAGTTGATAAAAATATCAAGAAATAACATTATCAAATCAAACAACATGCCCTAGTGGAGAGCTACCTATTAAAGGTGGCATTAGAAGTCGATTCCACCAAAAAAGAGGAATTGCTTTCCTGAAAAGGTCCCAAACTCAGAATCTTTGAGGGGGCACCCAGAAGACTTTTCAAATTTTGTTCTACCTCTGGTTAAGACGGTTCAATTATATAACCACTTTTTAATTGAACCAGTTGAAGGCGATTTTACTTAAAACTTTCTTTAATTGGGCCAATTAAAAAATGGTTAGGCCAAACCTCCTTTAATGGAACAAATTCCAAATTTGAAAGTGAGGACCTGGGTAAATTAATACATTTTATGAAGTAAATTAATACATTGGAGTATATCATTTGGAATTGGAGAAGGTATGCTTATAAAATTTTATTAATTTTCTATAAGAATTTAAGGTTTAATGTGATTTCACATTTATGTTGAATTAGAGTTTCCATTTATGTTAGGGTTTGGTTGTTATGCTTGTGCATTGCCTACTCATGGGCTTCATTGTAATTGACTTGTAGGAAAATGGGAATGGATCGAAATGAACTCATCGTCAATGATTTTAGAAAAACACCTGATTACATGCCAATGGTAGAATATTTTATTTCGTTAACATTTGAACAAGCTTCTAAAAATGGTGCGGTGACAGCACAATGCCCGTGTGAGGATTTTAGAAAAGATGTGTACTTTGGGAGGAAGAAGTTTTGTGAACATCTAGTAATGAGAAAGCTTCTAACTATCTAGACTTGTTGGGTAAGACACTGGGAAGTTTGCAGAATATCTCGTACGGTTGAATTGGATAAGATGAATGTGGGAGATGAATTAGATAGAAATGAGGAATTTTATGAAATGGTGGATAATGTTAATAGAGATTTTGAAGGTAAACCTGATCCCCTACAAGCTTTACACGACAACAAGAAGACGTCATTGTATAAGGGATCAAAACACTCGGGTTTGAGTACCACTTAGCGATTAAGGAATTTGAAGGCCAAATTTTGATGGATCGATAAGTAGATGACATAAAATCTCAAATTGTTGAGGGAACTTCACCCTGAAGGTAATATTATGCCCGATAGGTTGTATGCCGCAAAAAGAATTCTACATCCGATAGGATTAGAACTTCAAAAAAATACATGCTATCATGAATGGTTGTATGTTGTAGTTGATGAATACCCGGAAATATGTCGAGTTTGTGGTGTGTCTTGGTACAAGTTGAAGAGGGACGAGATTGCATTGGGTGCAGATGTTTTGTTGAAATCAAAGAAAAAGACACTGGCCAAAGTGTAGTGATATCTCCCTATAATTTCCCAGTTGAAGAGGTTATTTGCGAGTATAGAAGATGCAAGTTGTTGTGCTGGCATTCGAAAATTATTCAACCAGTGGATCACGTAGTAAGACATACATCAGATGGTGACTAAAGGAAAAAAATAGATGCACTTTATAGGGAGCTTGCTTCTAAACCCTGACATTTGAGGTTAGGCTTGTCAACTGATTGAATGAATCCATTTGATAATATGAATAGCACATATAGTTCTTGCCCTGTTATGTTGGTGATTTACAATCTTTTTTCGTGGTTGATGAGGCATGAAATGCTTGTATTTTCTTGAGGCATTTAACATCTCTTTTGTTATGCTTTTATGGGTAGATTTCTAGGTTTAGATGTGTTTATATCATAAGGGTTTAGATGACCAATTTTGGTTTTCCTATCTAAATCCTTCATTTCGTAGCCTTATTGTGAGCCTAAAGGATTTTTGTCCTCACGAGTGTCTAGATCTTGTTTTTTGAGCTTATTTGTAGATTGCTCGTAAACACTTTAGAGTAGGTTAATGAAGGCTAATTGGAAATTTTTTTGAAGATTGAAGTTCACGAGTTAAAACGTGGTAGAAATTAGAAGATTTGAAAAAAGAAACAAAGTTCGAAAGTGTCGAAGAAACGGCACGGGCCATGTAAAATGGCACGGCCCATGCCAGCGTTCCCAGGAATGGCCACAAGAACTGAAGGATTTTAATTCCCAAACATCAAAACGTGCAAATATGCTTATCATATGCACTCAGAAGCCGAATATTGAAGACCCAGATGACGAGCTATGTAAACTTGCAAAGCCCATCGTTCAGTTTGCGATTTGGACGCTTCCAGAAAATGTACCTTGCAATAATACCGAGGACATGCTGGCCATGCCGTACAAGTCCTATGCCAACGTGGCACTAGGTTTTCCAACTTGGGCTTTTTAAGGCCAATTTACCCTACACTATATATAGTGCCTTCAGTTTCATTGGTTTTAAGCAAGTAATTAGTTTAGTTTCATTTTGGTAGAAAGGGAGGCTAGGAGAATCCTATCTAGGGATTACTCTATTCTCTCTTCATTTACTCTTTAGAATGACGGAATTTATTCCTATAATTGTCATGAATCTAATGCTAGTAGATTAGTGGGTAGTTAATTGTAATCCAAAAAGACATGAATTTGTGACACTTGATAGATTCACCCTATTTTACATGCTATAAATATCGTCTTACATTTTATTTTAATTTCTTATTATGATTCATGCTATGAAATATGTTAATATGCACTTTTTATTTGTTTCTTTGATGATATCATGTCAAGCTTTAAATGCTAATTTGGGAGTGTTAGATTATTGGTGCTATGGTAGTCTTGTGAGTACCGAGAGGATGTGTGCGTTAGATCCCCCTTGTGAGTGCCAGGATGGTAATAAATAATAATTTCAATTGGCTAGTCATGTGAGGAATTGCATGTTAGGAGCATCGGACCTACCGAGTTGATGTTATTAAAATCCTAACGGGGAAACCATGGCTAACCCCAATAATTTAGCATTTTTAGTTTGTAGCGACTAGGGTGTCGTAAACTCTAGATTTATCACGAGGTATAGTTGTTCTCTTCCTTCTGAGATCTAGGATGGGTGCTTATAGTGGAAGTCCCGGTTCTGTGATATATAAGAAACTTCACACTATACAAAATCAATAATAACTAGAAAACTAAAACTTATAAAGCAAGACATTCACGCACCATAGGTAGAAAATTTTCAAGGAAAATTTACAAAAATGAAGGGGTTGGAAAAGTTGAAAACCTTACCTTTGACAAGAGAAGAGATGAGGGGGTGGTGGACTGTTAGAATTTTAGGGATATGTAAAAGTAAATGTTTGAACTACTTCTAAGGGGGTGCCATATATATAGACTTTTTGGAACTATGTCGTTTTTAAATAAATTTGTTTCTGTTCCACTCAAGTGATGAAGAAGTATAACTAAAATGATGATCCAATAATGATGACCTTGAACACTATTGGCCTAGAACCATCTAACAACTCGAAAAAGAGTGTGTCCCAATCCCCAGTTCGTGGGTATCAAGAAACTTGTCAAAACCCTTTAGGGATATGAACTTGGTCCTTCTGTTCCCGGAGTAGTTCATGTGTGACTCTCTTACGTATAACCTCAACACAATTGGCATCTTTTTTTTTGTAGGAGTGGAACGATGTGCCTTGGGATGTACTAAATTACTATTCATCAACAACATCCATTCAGATCTCCAAAAAAATCCACCAAAACACACTCCCAAATTTTTTTCCATTCACACCATTACAACAACTCAAGTGCTCAATCAAATTGCTTCTCTCAAACATCAACAAGTATTAGAGGATGAAGCATTTCTGGGTACAAATTAATTGAGGCGGGTTTCCATTCATTCCATGGTCATTTTGCAATTTTATTACTGTTTTGGTATATGTTATATTTTTCATGGTACAAAGATTAAATATATCCATGAAGTATGATTATTGTGTTCCATGTTATATAGTGTATAGTGTTTGTGTTATCAAAATAATGCCATGTTTGTAAGTAGTGAGAAAAAAAGGCTTAGATTAGGGCTGATTGTGGAGAATAATTACATTTTTGTAAGAAAACACTTTGAATGTGCGACATCGGTCTCTACGAATCGGCCCTTGCGATATGTTACCAAACAAAGACCGACGCCGTACAAGTCTAGGAAATTTTTAAAATAACTATGAATGTTCGACGCCGGTCAGAATGTTGGCCGGTGCGATATCAATGTCGCTTGTATGCGACGTGGCACTAAAGAAGATGAGTTACGTTCATCAGATTGAGATTAATGTCATCTACGTATTATTAAATTATGTGTATTTTATTTGGAAACTAACCATTTCTAAAATAAATGTTTTAACCTTTGGATTGCTTGTACTAGGACAAAGAGAGTTATCGTGAACTTTCAGCATGTAGATGAATGAACTTGTCCTTTCAATAGTCGTCCCGACAGTGTTAATGTCGCTCAACGTAGAAAATGGAGGTTCAATAACATAATATTTCAATTTCATATCAACCTTGTGTATTTTATTAGTTGTAAAATATATTTTTAATATATGTGATAGTTGTGTGGGTTTTATCATGTGATTCCATTCCGCATTAATTGAACAACTATAAATTATTGTATGACGTTTAACCATTTCATGAGTTATCAAATAATAAATAACAAGTAACGGCTAGTGATGAGTAATTTTTTGTGTCATCAAATATAAAATATTATAATATTGTACGAGAATCGATGTCTCTCCAATGAACCCGCGACGGTGCACACACTGGTACAACGATGACACCATACCAATGCCTGTACTTTATAGGCTACTTTGGCCTTTAAAAAACATCTTATTAGTCATAGTTTGACGTCAGCATGCACATGACATGACTTCCCCGCAGAGCGCAATGTTGGTTACAAAGGTCCGCGATGTCGCTCTTACATCCAATATAACTATCACAATTTAATACCAGGTGTGGATGATTACTTAAAGATGATTTAGATAGTAAACAACTAGATAGTACATCATAAAATAAGACCAAATTTCTATTTAATGGAATTAAAAAACCATCTTCTTGTATGTGAAACTGAGGTTAATTTACGCATGAGTAGCAAAAGAAATGGCATTACCCTGTTGTTTGTTGCCTGCACGATAGGATCCAAATGTGGTTGTTTGGTAGGAACGTAGTTGAAGCTTAAGGTTTTAATTTTAAATGAGAAAGGAAAAAAACTGTAGGGTGTATTTTAAATATGAAATTTTAAAAAATTAGCACCAGTTCCTACGACCCTAAACCGGTGCCTATGCCACAACAAAGCATCTGCAGGAGGCTGGTTAAAATGCCCTTTTTATTAAAAATTTGAATCTGTGAGAAAAGTTCAAAAATACTTTGTAATTATGGAGCACCGGTTCACCAACTAGTGCTAATATGCTCCAAATTGATGCATATGCCAACTCTAGGAAGCCATGCACGGGTGCTTAAATGTGGTTTTTACTGAAGATTTTGGGCCCGGAGAAGAAGGGAAGAAGTTTCTAAGTATGGAAAATTGTTTGCCCAAACTGTGGCATTTGACATTTAAAACGATGCTCATGAAAAACTGAGAAATAACTTCTTTTTTTCTCAGCGCTAGTTAGATCACTATCAAAAACTGGTGCTAGGAACACAAATTAGGTAAAAACGATGATTAATTATTCCAAAACAAATACATAATGAACTATAAAACCACCTTTCGGACAATATTGTTTATAGCATAGCAATATATTGATTACAATCGGCATGAGCAACATACAAAATGGTCCTCAAAGCGACCTTACACACAAAATACCCCCATCTTTTTCTTTTCAAAACAGCATCACCCCCCCCCCTCCACACACACACAATTTGACAATTCTCATCTACCCACAATCCATCTCCATGTAAACGTCTACTTGCAAGTTCTCCACCAACGTTCTCTAGACTCGGGGGGGGGGGGGGGGGGGGGCGAAACTCTAGACTTTCAGCAGTGACACGCCAATCAATCTCCTCTTCAAAATAGAACTTCTTCTCATATAGTATAACATGTCTCTTCTCATTGCTAGGGTCTAGGATGTAATAAACTTGACGTGCCTTAGTGGCTAAGATGAACTAGTCAAACTATTACCCCCACTTAATTCAAGTCCACTGATGTAAATCTCATAACTTTCTCAGAATGAACCCCGACCACATTTTTCACCCACCTGCACTTGAAAACAACAATTTTAAAGTCAACATAATCCAAAATCCAAAATTTCCCCAATCACCCCATAAAAGGGCACCACTGCAATAATATGATTTTTGTCTTTCTCACTAAACTGCCACATTGATTTGGTTCAATATAGACACCACTATTTTACGTCGTGCTCTTTTTATTCTTGTCCAACATTGTGAAACTAAATACATTGATTTCATACCCTTTTTATATTTTAGTGGTGCAGTTGGGTGTCCTTGCGAATGCACGAAGTTTACCGGGTATGTTATCGACATTGCACTGATTATAAAACTAATTTACAAAAGTAGAAGAATGCTCCACCTAAATTTTATTTCACGTTCAGTCAGGAAGGAGTTATTCTAAAAGGGATATGTGCTCTTGAACATAAACTACTGTCTCGCTACTTTTCTGTAAAACATACAAATGAACTTTCATTAACCTAGCCTTGAAGGGGGTATGGAGTGTACCTTTTGAGCGTGGAGTCCCATTTTTTTACCACTGTGTGCTAGTTTCAAAAGTCCAACTAAGATTTTTCCAACCAAATTTGACCTTTGAACTATGCCAACATATGGCCTACTGCGATTGTGAATATAACCCTTAAAAACTCCCATGTGCCGCTCAAATGGGTACATCCAATGTATCCCTACAACATATTTGGATATCCATAACCAAATGGATCACTAGGCGGACTATAATATCAAAGCATGAATGGGGAAAGTTGATACGAATAACTTGCATAACTCCATAGATGTAGATATTCCAAGGCTCAATAAAATATTCAATGGTCATGTTCATGATCTTCTAAGTGATTTTCTAGGTCCGGTGACTAGGTCAAGGAAGAAACTTAGAGATGTGATCTTGAATGCAATTACTAAGAAGATTCATAATGAAGATTCGAAGAACACAAGGGATATAGATTGGATTAATGTCACTTTTTTCCAAGGATTAAATTCAATAAGATGAAGACAAACAAAGTGTCTTAAAAGAACTAGCTGGACCTTTATTTAGTGAGCTAGTTCAACAATAGTTTACTGCTTTCCTAAATTAGTTTTATTTTTAAATAAGGCCCATGAATCTCGGCCATGTTGGCTATCAAGAGATCCAATTCGTTCATATCTCATTTAGGTCTTAAAAGATCAATTCAAATCTGATTAGAATTGGTAAGATTAGATTTGGAAAGGTTTGGAATGATTTGATACGATATGATTTAATTTGGTAAGATAAAATAAGGAAAATCTTATATAAGAATTATCATGATGAATTCGGCCATATTTAGGTTCAAATTAGGAAGTTTGGTTTTGTATGGTTTTAGCTTTTTAAAGTTGCTATAAGTTATTCAAGTTTTTGTCAGGATTTACCGAATCCTATCTTTTTTCTGTTTAAGGAGGCAGGACGTTTTTATCATATTTTGTCAATAAAATACATCATTTTTAATTTTTAAGTCATTTCTTATTCAATATTTCTAAACCGTTAGGTTTTGTGTTTTCAATTTAGTGCTTAGAACTAGTTGTTCGTTGGGTTAAAGCGTGCAAGTGGTGTTTAGTTCTTGGAGTATGCCTTGTGTCACTGAAGATCAAGTTGTGTTCTTCAATTGGCATTGAGTGTGTTTTTTTTGAATAAATAAGGTGCTCCTATCCACCATTTGATGAGTGCTTCTAAACATTCTGCAAACAAGATTTTCGCAAGGAAATTCATGTCAAAAGTACTTCTCGAACTGACATAACACTACAATCCCCTCCCGCTCCAACACATCGAGCTCTGGTCTGCTTATACTCTTCCGTAAAATGGAGTGAAAGAAAAAACACATGGCCATAGCGCAAAATCTAACGTCCTCTTCCATAGCACTGCAGATGGCAACTAACAAAAATTGTTGCATCAGGACATGACAATCATGCGACTTCAAGGCATTAAGACTCAAATTATCATTCACAAAATAACTAACATTAGAAAACCGGATGGTACCTTCATTCCTTGAATACACTCACAACCTGATCTCCTCTCAGTGACTAACAGGTTGTAAGGGGCAGGATGAAGGTACGTTTGCTTCCCTCTCACCTCCGGGGCAAGATCATCTCTAATACCAATCTCAACCAAATCTTTACTTGAATTCAAACTATCCATTTTTTTCCTGGGAATGTTAAGTAGCATGCCAATTATACTCTCGAAAAAATTCTTTTCAATATGAATGACATCCAAATAATGTCACATCTCTTAATTCTCCCAGTATAGAAAATTGAAGAAAATCGAAATTTTCTTGCAAGGTCCACTAATCGTGAAACCTACCTTAGACATAGTTTTCCCAAGTACAACATTTAATTTCTTCACCTTTTTATGGATGTCTACCTCATTCAATAGCTTAGGCGTCTTCCTCTTATCATTTCCACCAACAAAACCGAGATAGATCGATCTTTCGACCATTCTTTAACTGCTGGAAATTCATCCCTTCCTTGTATACGGGACTTGTCTTTTGGACCTTGACAATACAATCTAAAAGGTTACCATATGCTGAAAAATCATTATCATTCAAAATGGCATGGCCTTCAAGGTGAACTTTGTTCTATGAAAACCTTCATTGATAACAACACATAGGGACCACAATTCCTTAAAATCTTCTATCACAGGGGTCAGATACATGTCGATGTTATTTTCGGGTTGTTTGGGGCGTGAAATCATCAAAGGCATCAATACATATTTCCTCTTCATGTACAAATAGGGAAAAAGATTGTATATGGCAAGCATAACTGGCCATCAATTGTGTTTCGATGGAATTTTATCAAACGGGTTCATACCATCAGTACACAAATTCATTCTCAAATTCCTTGGTTCATATGCAAACTTCATATACATTTTGTCAAATTTATTTTATTGATCCACATCAGCTGGATGATGAATCATATCATCATCTTAACAATACCTTTCCATGTACCATGTTATGTCCTTGGCATCCTTAGCGTTCTTAAACAGCCCCTTAAGATCAAGAACAATTGGAAGGTTCCATATGCATTTAGCAAGGACCCATTTCCTTACCGTCATTACAAGTTCTCCATTAACAACCTGGTTTATCCTTTTCTTATTACGAGATGCCTGGCATATGGAGCAATCCTCCTAATGCTCCAAATCACCCACATAAAAAATACAATCATTTGGACAAACATATTTTTTAAATATTCTTTTAGCATCATAGTGGTTGTCCGGTAACCCATTACAGACCAAAAGCTTGTCATTAAAAAATCTTAAGCAACTTATTCACGCGTCACTCCATGAACAAACAACTTTCATTTTAAACAACTTCATTAAACATGACATGACCGTGTCTTTCTTCTTGTAACGGGGATACAACGGTTTATCCTTCTCACTTAATTTTTAAAAAAAAACCTCGGGCCAACCCTCAGATTCATCTACTACCTCCTCACAAATATCATCCGAATTTACATCCCAAACACTCCCCATTAATACCAACTACTACTTCTGGCAGTGTTTTTTCACCATGAAACATCCAAACCAAATAATCTGTTGGGAACCCTCTCTTGTACAAATGGAGTTTCAACATGTCACAATCGCCAGGACGGTTTATATTTAGAAATCACAACAATGGCATAAGATTTGCTTCTCACGGGAAAAGCATCCTCCATAAACTCATCCAAAAAACTAGTAAATTCGTCACCCACCTACTAACGTTAGGATACACATGCTTATGCCTCTCGATGGCAAGATACATTCCTAAAAATATATAGATGTGCAAAAATTACAGTTTCACACAATGTACACTTCTACACTACAACCAATTCTAATCAACAACAAGCTATAATCCTTAGCGTACAATATCGCACTACTACGTTGAAAACATATCCTACAATATCACATTCATGATCATGACATTAACTACATCAATAATTTTACCTAAGAAACTCATTTCATGTCTTCTATTCAAGGCACATTTACATGATATATCCAATCCATAGTATGTGTGTGTGTCTCTCTCTCTATATATATATATGTCATCGAACAATTTCTAACATATTCTATCATTAATAACAAACACAATTTTTTTTTAAAAATAATACCTTTTAGGGTCTTCATTGATGAGCATTCAAAGTCTTCTTCCTCCAAAAAATGCCATTAATAAACCCAAACTACCAAAAACTCCACTTTTTACTTGCCAAAAAATGTTAGGTGAGCATTCAATGCACTTGTAGCACCGGTACATGCACCCTTAAACCGGTGATATCATTTTTATGCCACTATAGGCATCAGTTCTAGCCCCAGTTATTACGATTTTACTATGGACCGGTGCTGGAAAATGGCATTTTCCTCTTATTTGGCATACGCATTGGTGTGTGGAATTGGTTACTATTCAACCAGTGTTGGAAATATACATGGGCACATATTTGTATTTTTTTTCAAATCTGGTGCATATGACATTCCTAGCACCGATTTTGAACAACTAGTGCTAAAATACCGGTGCCTATGGGGCTGTTTTTCATTAGTGACGGCAACATGGAGAAACAAGACATCATCATCTCCATTATCAACTACTTACCTTCTCCTTAGCTATGTCCATCCTTTTTTTAGGTGTTCTACAATGTATTCGTTCTTCGATGTGCAACATTATATTCTTGGTTTAATTCACAATATGGAAAATGACCATATTTTTTGACTTACTTTACGATTTTGGAACTTTCTTCGCATACATAAAAATTGTGCATATTTATCAATAAGAAATATCTCCCAATACCATTACACCTATAGCAGTTCTAATATTGGAATTGTTCCTACACTAACCTAAGAACATAAACCGAATCAACTTCCAATTAAGAAGTTCTAACACCAGAGTATCCATCCGAATTCGGAACCACATGCGAACAAGGCAACTTAAGTATGTATTATCTCGCTTCTAAAATTGAAAGATAATCCGAGTAATACTCCAAAGTTAAAAATTATAATGGTTGTTAGATTAAAAAACCACGATGCACAACAATGTCGTGGTACTTCATAATCCACGTCGATTCCATAACTACCGTCAAGCAGATGCCACATTGAACGGTGGAGCCTTGGCAGCCGATAACCACCGTTCAATACCTGATTCAACCACCATCAGTAGATTCGTTCTACACCAGTGTTAATCAAGATATAATTGATTTAGAATCAGAATAAGAAGGGAATAGCATTTTTTATTTGTTTTGTATATATCTTGTTCCATATTTGTCCCTTCTTTGTATAACCTTTATACTCACTATATATATGAATACATATAGCCACAATTATTTGTGGGTTTTACTTTTTATCATTGTATCAGTCAGGTCTATTTAAATATTCTCTTACTTTTCCCAAACATTGTTTCTGAATTTTCTCTAATCTCGGCTGCAGGTCACCTCCAATTTTTCCGCCTATCGCCGCTCTCTTCCTACAGTCAATCGCCACTTTTCTTGGACGTCCAATCGTTACCGCACGCACCGTCTATCACCGTTATTGGCCCTACTTCCACACCACCTCCGGAGGTTTTTTCCCATTGTTGTTGTCTCCACGCACGAACGTTAAGTCAATCGGCCACTGCCAGTCACAAGATTTATGTGTGGTTGATGCAATTTGAATTTTCTATCACGTTTGGATCTGTTCCTGTTCGTTCCTAATGGCATCTTTTCTGCTTCCCACATTGATCAACTACATCACCATCAAGTTTAATGGTTCCATTTATTCACACTGGCGCACTAAGGTTACTTATATTTTACATTTGATGGCTTTGCTTGGTTTTGTTGATGGCTCTAAGAAATGTCCAGATGCACCAACTGGTTCTGCTGACGAAGGATATTCTAACCAAAATCCTGACACAACTGAATCATATGTTAAAACCACGACTTTGGATGCTTACGATGCCTGGATTGAGACAGATCACCAAGTTCAGGCATTGCTTTTTTCATCCCTCGCTTTGATTGCTCTATGTCAGTTGTCAATGGTATGATGACTTTCACTCAGATATGGGAGGCATTAGAAACTAAATATCTGAATAATTCTCGTGCTTGTCGTCTTCATATCCGTGATTACATGTATGGAATTTTTCAAGATTATCAATCAGTTCAGGATTATTATACTCGTTTTAAGCATTATCTTGATGAATTGCGTGATATGGGTGACACTCTTTCAAATGAAGATATTATTCTGTTATTTTTTCGTGGCATGAATGATGTGTTCTCTCAGTTTGCATCTGCTCAGATGATCATTGATCCTCTAACAGAGTCGTTTACTATTGTTTCTAAGGCTGAGGCTCTTGAGTTTTCTCACAAAAATGGTTCAACTCCAACATGTGAACTAGTTTCTGCTGCTTTCACTGTTTTCCAGCAATCATCCGTATAGCCCGCTCACGGCAGTGGAGGTCATGACAACTGCCGTGGTAGAGGTGGAAGTGGATGCAGCCGTGAAAGAGGAGCCGATGGTGGATCTCTAGCTCTAGGAGGCAGTGGTGGTTCGGTCACCTAGGGTGGCCGTGGCGATGACACTTATTAGTGCCAATGGTGTCACCGTCCTGTCATCTTGCTCAGTACTATTGGAAGCTTTATAATGTATCTCATGATGACATTACCAATTCTGCAGATCATATGGATTTTGGAGCTTTCTGATTGGTACATGGATTTTAGAGTTACCAATCATATGACTGCTACGTCTTCAAATTTGGATAGCATCGCTCCTTATAATGGTAATCGTTGTGTTTATTTTGGCAATGGATCCTCTCAGAATATTTTTCATACTTGAAATTCCTGGATTTCTTATTCTCTCATTTTATCTGATGTCTTGTTGATTCCAAATATTACCAAGAATTTAATGTTTATTAGCAAGTTAACCCGGGATCTTAATGTTATTGTCTGTTTTGATGATCATTCTTTTACTACCAAAAAAACATTACCAAGGAGCTCGTGGGCTGAGGACACGGTGAGAGGGGTCTCTACATTTTAGACTATGGTGGTGCTGCTGCTTTAGTTTCTTTTGTTAGCGTAAACAAAGCCAAAGACTAATTTGAGCTATGTTATAGTTGGTGAGGACATGTTCCTTTTTCTTTTAATTGATCTTTATGTAAAACTGGTAATTTATCTGTTGCTAGTTTGCTGCCTAAGCGTCACTTATATTCTTCTTGTGAGATGGCTAAATACAAGCATCTTTCATTTAATGATAACTTAAAATGCGCATCACACATACTTGATTTAGTTCATTGTGATATTTGGGGACCCTCACATGTTGGCTCTGGCTCTAGGTACCAATATTATGTCAATTTTATTGATGATTTTCTCGGTTTACTTGGTTATGTCCTCTGCGACAAAAGTCTGAATTTGTAGAGGCTTGTATGCATTTTTAGGCTCTTGTTGAGAACCAGTTCTTTACCACCATTAAAGTATTTCAGAGTAATGGTGAAACCAAGTTTTTGAATCATCCACGAGATCACATTTTGCGTCTAAGGGCATTCATTATCAGCTTTCATGTCCTTACACTCCAGAGCAAAATGGTCGTGCATAGCGGAAACATTGTCACATCACCGAGACAAGTTTGTCGATGCTCTTTCATTCTGACCTTCATCACTTATTTTAGTATGATGCTTTTTCTAAATCAGCCTACATCATTAACAGGCTGCCAACGATGATTTTATCTTGTCAGTCTCCGCTCTCTATTATTTTGGTACGCTTCATGTCTACTCCAATTTTCATCCATTTGGCTGTCAAGTTTTTCCATATTTACACTATTATGTTTCACGTAAGTTGGTACCTCTAAGTATGTCATTTATATTTATGGGTTACAGTTTGCAGTACAAAGATTATCGTTGTTTTGATCCTCTTATGAAGAGGTAGTATATCACTCGTCATGCTCGGTTTCATGAGACATTTTTTCCGGAAACTCGCACTGGTACAACTACGGATCCATATTCACTTGATGTTTATACCTTTTGGAATGTTTTTCTGTGACTTCGGAGGTGTTTGAGCCAACTTCATCAGCCGAATTGCCCATTATTTTAGATAATTATTATTTACAGTTTGTACCGGTAGCTCTTTTTTTAGACTTGTACATGTCCACCATCTGAAGCTTCGTCACACACTTTGAACATGGTGCTGGTGCGTGTCATCGATGCTCCGTCCGTGAAGTTAGCTCCAGTCGCAACCATTTTTTTATGTCGCTAATTTCTTTATCCGCCACATCTCATTTGGCATCGCCAACTTCTCCGGTTGCTAGTTCTCTAGCTCATCCATCTGCAGTTGCATCTCCACTGTCATCGAAATCAGTGCCACCTCTAGCGCCCGAGGCTTCTTCTCATCACCCGATAGCCACTCGCTCCCGTACTGGCTCCCACAGGTACAAAGACTCTTCTGACTATAGTATTTCTGGTTTATTGAGTGATTTATTTGCTAAGGCTGAGCCAAAGAGTCATCGATCGTTTGTTAAGGATCCTTAATGGGTTGCTGCCATAGATTCCAAAATGGAGGCTCTTCACACTCAGTAGACGTGGGATATGGTTCCTCTTCCTTCTCCTGAAAATGTGGTTGGTTCAAAATGGGTGTACCATTTGAAGTTTAAGGTTGATGGTTTGCTTGATAGGCATAAAGTAAGATTGGTTTCGCAAGGTTTTTCGCAACCCGTGGTTTTGATTATGATCATAAATTGAGTCATGTGGTGAAGGCTTCTATTGTTCGTACTATTTTATCTTTAGATGTTCTTTACAATTGACCGTTACGACACCTTTATGTTAAGAATTTTTTTTAAATGGTGTTCATGACTCCCCAGTTTATATGGAGCAGCCAGCTGGATACAAATACCCCATGCGTCTAGATTATGTTTTTTGTCTACACAAGGTCATTTATGGTTTGAATCAGGCTCCTCGTGCTTTGTTCAAGTATTTTAGCTCATTTTTTATTGGCCTGTATTTTGTATGTAACTCTTCTGATACATCTTTATTTATGCTCTTCCGGTAAGCCATTCAGAAATCTCACACTTTATCGGTCTCTGGTTAGTGCACTTCAGTATTTGTCGATACAAGTCACGGGATGTCTTATGTTGTGATTACGGTCAATCAGTTCATGCAGGCTCTTACTGACAACCATTTCCAAGTTGTTACACGAATTTTGTGTTTTGTGCCTAGTATTCTTCACCGTGTACTTCATTTTCGCATAAATTTGTACCAGTTATGGGTTATTCTAATGTTGATTGGACTCGTTGTATTGATATTCGTAGGTCTACATACGGTTATGCCATTTTTCTTGGTGGAAACCTGGTGTCTTGAAGTGCTAAGAAGCAACCTGCAATCTCTCGTTCTAGTTCGACATTAGAATACCGTGATATGATCAACGTTGCTGCGGAATTAGCTTGGTTGATGAATCTTCTTTGGGATTTACGTGTGTCGACTCACCTTCCTCCTGTTTTGCTGTATAATAATAATAGTGCTCTCTTTCTGGTTTGGGATAAGAAAGGAATACCCTTTCTGATTGGTTTTGTACACATCTTATTCCATATTTGTTTCTGCTTTGTATACCATTTGTACTCACTATATATATATATATGAAGAGTGTGTCTCCTAACAAGCAGCTTGTCCATAAACTTATGGATAACCCACGTATATTATAACTTATACATTGCATTTGTTAAATGACATACTCCCCCCGTCCCAGAATAAATGACATATTGAAATGTGGCTCGGTATTTTATGCAAGATGAGGTCACAAAGTATAATTAAAAAAAGTAGGGATATTTTGGGAAAGCAGTGGGGCTAGCCATAAAGTTGTTGAAGTTAAAAATGATATTGTAGGAATTTTGCAACATATTCTTTACTATTTTTTGTAAGAATTAAAGTGTACCATTTTATGTGGGACAGACGAAAATAGAAAGTGTGCCAGTTATTTTGGGACGGAGGGAGTATCAAATTTTAAAAAATTAAAAATTAAAAATTATATAATTTTATATTCTCATATTCAAATACACAATATTACTTGTTTTAACTTTTAAAATAAAATATTTAAATTTTATTTTAAAATTACAACATTTAAGGTAAAAAAATAGTGGACTGTCCCTAAACATATTGACAAACCACCGTTCATAAGATTTTCGCATATATGAATACACACAACTAAAATTATTTGTGAGTTTTAATTTATCAAATGTTTCTTTGACAGTTTCTTTGTAAGGTTATGATTATTTGTGATTTTTAGTACTCTCTCCGTCCCGTATAAATTTGCACAGCCATCATCATCACGCTGTTTAAGAAATATATTTGATCGTTAATGTCTTTACCTACGTATAATAACGACAAATAAAAAGTTGATATTTAGAAACTACTTGTTACGAAGAATTGAACAATATCATATGCGATGATATTATTGTTCATAAATCTATTCAAATATGCGGTCAAAATTTGATAGAGAATAGTGTCAAAAAGGTAGAAGTGCAAATAGAGCTGGAACAGAGAGAGTATGTCGATGCCAGCTCTTATTTTCAGTGTTGAAGGATTCCTTCAATGTACGGCTAATGGAGGATTCCTTCAATGTCCGGCTAAGGGAGTAAGGGAGGATTCCTTTAACGCGTTCGACTTTCTCTCTCTGACTTTCTCCTCCTTCTCTCTGAACCTACTGATAACGGTAATAATGATCACTTTCCTCCAGGTCCTTCACCGGAAAATGACAACGAATCCCTCCCCTAGGGGAAACCAATCACTGCTCTTACTGCTCTAAAATTGGACACAATCAAACTCAGTGTGGGAAGTTGAACCCACGGTTCAAACCTAACTGGAAGCCTTCTGGAAGCGTTTTCAATGAACCACCATCTGTGCTGATAGATAATGGTCCTAATCCCTCTGATGATGATATATCATATGCTAGCCATGATAACACTGTTAATCCTCCTAGTGCTATTATCAGTGGTATTACTTTTCAAGCAACTACAAACCCTTCAAACAATCCAACAGCCTATAAGAAGATAGAACCACCAGTTTCTAATAACCTTAACAAATCCATCTTACAGATACATCAGTGACAACCCTCACCTTTGTAGGAACTTAGTAAACTAACCCTCAAACCCCGCAAAGCTAGAACTATCTATGCCAAGGATGATCCGGATACAAACAAAGGTAAGGTCCCCAAATCCCCTAGGATTAAGAAACTTTCTAACACTAGTGCTATTTCTCAGTATAGACAGGTGAGGAACAGATTTTAGCCTCTAAGGGATTTTCCTCACTTGACTTTGTCCTGCTCAGAGGATGATTAACAGGATACAAGTGATCATGAGTTTATTTCAAACAGTGAATAGGTAACATCTTTGGTAACTGATACTATTCATGTGACAGAGACAGTAGTTAAAGGGAAACCTAAAAGAAATAATTATTTTACACAAAGTAACAAGATGATGTTAAGATCATCTTCAAGAAGCTCTAAATCCTCTGAAATATGATTGGTACAAATTTAAATCTAAAGCTTTTGGTTTGGAACATAAGAGGTATGGAAACATCAATGATAAGACTCATTAATTTAGTCAGACTACACTGCTTTGATTTGTTATGTATCATTGAACCAATGCATTGCAACTCTAAATGTTTTGAGTACATGACCGAACTATCTTTTAATCACTGTATGTTTGCTAACAGTGGAAAAATATGGTTAATGTGGAAAGACTCTTCTCAAGTATCAATGATTTCTGATCATAAAAAATTCCTATTTGTTAAGATTCACAGTCCACAGCTAAACATTGCAATGGAAGAAATTTTTATCTATGGACTTAGAACCAGACTAGGTTGGAAAATTTTATGGTCTGATCTCTTGTCTTTAAACAGTTCAAATGCTATTTTTATTGGTGATTTTAATGTTTTCTGCTCCATCTCTGAATACAAAGGTCCTTCAATCCCAAAATCAAGCAGCATTAATGATTTTTATCGATTTATTAATGCAAACGAACTTAAGGAAATTAATATTGTTGGTAATCTAATTACTTGGACTAATTCTAGGTTAAGGAATCTAACATCCAAGAGATTGGATAGAGGATTGTGTACAGAAGCTTGGATAAATGCATATCCCTCTTCCTCAATTCAAACTTTAAATAGGGCTACATCAGATCACTGCCCCCTTTTCTTCAAATAAGTTCTAACATTCCAAATAACCCTAGACCATTTAGATTCATTAATGCATGGTTTGGAAGGATAGGATTTATGGATTTAGTCAAGGAAAATTGGACTGATATCTGCCAAAAACAAGAATGATTGGTTTTTATTTAAAATTGATCAGACTTAAGAAGTAGTTAAAAATCTGGAATAAAACTATTTTTAGTAACATAGATACTAATGTCACAATAGTTGAAAATACACTCTCTGCTAAGGAAATTAACCATGAAAATAATAGGACAATAGAGTCTCTAATTGAACTTAAAAAAAAGCAAGGGTAGAATTGATAAAGGCTCTAAATGAAAAGAGGAAATTCTTGAAACAAAAATCAAAAGTTACTTGGCTGCTAAAAGGAAATGATAATACTGCTTTTTTCATAACACATTTAAAGAAAAGAGAACTAGGATACATATCACTAAGATTAAAAATGCCAGGGGTGTTTGGATTGATGATATTGGCTTAATAGAGGAAGAAGTTGTGGAGTATTACACTTCCCTTCCGTCTGAGGAAAACACAACATCATCAACACCTTTTCAAAACCATTTTTTGAGCCAAATTCCATGCTTAATTTTTTATGAGGATAACTTCAAATTAATGAAGCATGTAACTGAATAGGAATTAAAAAGGGTAGTTTTAAACCTTAATAAAAACAGTAGTCCAGGTCCAGATGGATTTACAGCAAAAAAATTCATTAGGGCATGAGATATAATTGCAGAAGATCTGATTAGTGCTGCAAATGATTTTCTAATAAATTCACAAATCCCTAATGGGATTAGTAGCACTTGGATAACAATTATCCCAAAAAAACATACTCCAACCACTTTTGATGATTATAAGCCTATTTCCCTCTCTAATGTAACAAACAAGATTTTTCTAAAGTCCTAACTGATAGAATACAACCCTTTATGGATAAACTAATTTCACCACAGCAGTCTGCATTTATGAAAGGAATGGACATTGCTGATAATGTGATTTTCATGGAGGAAATGATTAGATTTCTGGACAATAAAACTAAATCTCCTAACTGTATGATTAAATTGGACCTAACAAAGGCTTATGATAGAGTTAATTTGTCTTTCCTTAATTCAATTTTACTTAGGTTTGGTTTCCATGCTTACTTTACTGCTGCTATTATGAAAAATATTTCTCAGACCGTCTTTTCAGTTTTAGTTAATGGTAGATCATATGGTTTTTTCAAACCAACAAGAGGTATCAAACAAGGTGATCCCCTCTCTCCTTTTCTTTTCAATTTTTACAGTGAATCTTTCACAAGGAGTTTAGCCTTTGTTTTCCAGAATAATAAGATTTCATATTTTAATTTTCCATACAATGCGTTGAAGGTTTCACACCTCAGCTATGTTGATGACACTGTGATTTTCTTTAAAGAAACCAAAATGAGTCTTATTAGAATTAAATCTTTTCTACAGGTTTTTGAGGAAACTTCTGGTCAGAAAATCAATTATAAGAAATTTGATTTTTATATCAGTAAACATGATTCAAACCATAAAGTTAACAAGGTTAAGAAAATTCTTACGATGAATCATGGTAAAATGCCTTTTACATATCTAGGTTGTCCCATTTTCAAAGGAAGAGTTAAAAATTCTCATTTTCAGCCACTTTTGGAGATTATTGAAGATAGTTTATCTAACTGGAAAAATAAATGGCTAACCATGGGGGGTAAGATGATTTTGATAAACAATGGTATTTATTCTCTGCCACAACACATATAGAATGTTCTGAAACCTACTAAACATGTAGTCAAACAGATTGAAAGAAATAGCTAATTTTTTCTGGGGGGATTCAGAGTCTAGACCTAAAAAACATTGGAAAAAACGGGAGAGATGTTATCCAGCCATGCAAAATGGAATTGGTTTCAGATGAATAAATACCATTATACATGCCTCATCTTTAAAATTCTGGTGGAAATGTCAGCTTGGTTAAACTCCGTGGTCAAAATTTATTTGGTCATTAGCTCCTACTAATAGAAATTCACAGAATTGGGCTAGGATTGTATCAGTTAACCAGTTGGATGAATTAAATTCTGTGATTATTCATGGCCAAGGAAAATGCTCTTTTTGGAAATCTAATTGGACAGGCTTTGGTACTATCATTGAGACTACTGAGCAACTTTTTCAAGGAATACATGAAACCTGCTCTGTGGAATATTTCATTGAAAATAAACAACTTTTTATTCCATTACTAACTCAGTTTTTTTTTCCACATAACTTGATAACTTTCTTGCAAGGAGCAATTGTAGTTCATTAAAGAATGGATAGAATGGTGTGGAAACCAAGTTTTTCAGGTAATTTCAGTTTCAAATCAACATACAAAATCTGTGCTTCAACCTCAGGTAATCTCAGGTCCCTAAAAACATTTGGAATCCAAGAATTCCTCTGAAAATTACTATCTTTATGTGGAGATTACTCAATCATGTGCTTCCTTTTGATGATGTCCTCGTGACTTTTGGTTTTCAACTTGTACCAAAATGCATTGCTTGTGAGAATACTGATTCTATTAATCATTTTTTCAATCAATGTAGTTTTGCCCAAAAAGTTTGGACTGAAATCTGTAGCATATACTCAATACATGTTTTCAATGTGGCCATCTTATGGGATAAATTAAGCTCTATGTGGAACTTAACTGCTAACTCTAAATTGCATAGCTCTATAATCATCATGATCCCATCATATACCT
>JAULKM010100069.1:8093-26509 GCA_032355605.1 Rubia tinctorum
AATAGTCTGTGTAGGGGGAATTGTATGCATGTGTGGTTGTGTCTCCCGAGAACCCCAAGAAATCTGCCCTGTAGAATGATAACTTTGCTTCTCTACGTTAACCGAGCCCATGAAAGGTAGTGGTATGAAATGTTGCTCAAATGGCATTGGCTGTATAAACTGCTGGTCAAAAAGAGTTAGTTGTGCTGGTTCCATGTGGAATTGATCCTCTTTAATTAGTACTCTGTCGCCGACCTCAATGTGCTCATCATCCTACTCCACGTGGGGGCCTCTTATGACTATTCTAGCACCCTGGTCTGGCTCTATAAGGACAACTTGAAGCATCAAATGTGAGGGTGTATGGGGTATTAAGATTCAGCCTCTGACTGAATCATTGTTGCCTCTACTAAAGCACTAAATGTGAGGGTGTATGGGTCATTGAGATTCTCCCACATATCCTCGTACATCAGGAGGTTGAAATGAGTAGCCAGGAGTGACATTATGCCCCCAAATGCTATCTAGCCTCTCCCCTCGTGGATAACTCCCAAAATTGGGAGATGAAGGAATTCATGAAATCATGGCTGGCACGCCTCGTGTAAATTGACCAAAAAATCCTACAGTTCCACTCAGTCAAAGTAGTGGCCTCCCCATAGCATAGTACCATTGTGGTAAACAAACTCGCCACGTACCTCAATGCCACTACCACAACTTTTGAAGAGAGTAGTTCAGCCAAGGTACCTATTTGGAGATCGGTGGTAGATTTTGATGAACTAAAGACCGTGGAATGTGCAAAATTTCTCCTAGATAAAATCCTCGAAAAATCCAACACCCGAAGGGAACGAATCTGCGAATTCATAGGATAGAAAAATCAAAGGGATGAACTGATTTTTCTACAAAAAAGGATTTTTTTAAAAAAATATTCTAGAGGTAATTGTCTATGAAATTTGTCCAGAATTGAGAGGGAGTGTTTCGGGACAAATTTCATGGATTTTGGTTGAGAATTGATAGAGACATTAAGATTTTGGCTAGGAGAGGGAGAATCAAATCTGATTTTCAGGGGAAAGAGGTGGAGTAACGAGGATTTTTATAGGAAGGCTCGTGCATTTTGATTTCTTGTTCTAGGTAGCAAGGGTGACATTCAAATGGCACGACCTGTACCGCTTAAATTCCTCGTGTCATGCTTCAATGCCTTATGTCATGGTTGTTGAGCGAGGCTTGGCACATTCTCCACATCACTTTAGGCTTACCTCTTACCTTAGGTGATACAATCCAAACACATTCATCTGAAACAATTGTCAGCACATTCTTGTTGATTTTGGGTGTAGGAAGGGGTTTAGGAGGTTTAAAATATTTAGCCCGCTTCCTTTCCCGCGGTATGTTAGTGCTTAATTTTGGAAAATAAACATTCTCAATAGCACATTGAAAATTAACATCATGCACATCAACAATAGCACCATTCACATTGTCATTCAAGGAAGAAAGAACAAGTAGAGTTTCAATAGTACGTAGCACATCATCACAATCAATTTCCCAAATCTTAGTTAATGTTTACTCCTTAGATATTCCCTCAGGTTTAGGAGGTGTTCTAGGAGGTTTTAAGTCCTTGCTCCTCTCCACAAATTACTAAAAGTTAGTGACCATAAAAAAGCAATACATAATAAGGAGATTAGCACTAAACTCATGCATGGAATTGGTGTTATAAATATCATTATCACAATCAAAGCTCAGGGCATTCTTATCCCATCACTCTCATTAGGGAACTCCTCATCATTAATCTTGAAAGACTCATCATATTGAACAAATTTGTCACATAAGTTTATAACATTCCATGCAAGATAAGAAGTAGATGGTTCATGCTTGGACTTGTAAATTTCAAAAGCAACCATATGAATGTCATTTTCTAGTGTTAATGTTCCCAAATGGACATCTATTTTGGTCCTTAATGTTTTTAAGAATGGTCGCCCCAATAAGATTGTGGGTGTCCCTCCATCGTGCACTACATCAAGAACATCGAAGTCCGTCGAGAACAGTAGATTACCCACCCTGACCATAACATCCCTAACTATATCCCTGGGGCTTGCTTGGGAATTTTCACCTAGTTGGACAATCACCCTAGTGTCCCTTAGTTCACCTATGTTAGAGGCTTCTAAATCAATCATAGCATATTTAACCAACTTACCACCAAGATAAATAGGGATTTAAAATATTCAATGGTTATCACACGTTTTAGGAATATTCTTGTTTGCTAAAGTGGCCGCTCCTTCTATTTTTAATTGACCTACTTTTCAAATAGGCTTATTCCTCCTCCTAGTGCAAGAAATTTTCAAGAATTTGGCATACGCGGGAATTTCTTTAATGACATCTAAAATTGGAATGTTATCCTCAAAATTTTTAAAGACATGGTTAATTTGAGCTTCATTGGATGCCACCTTTGGCCTTCCTCGTAGAACACTGGGAATGGTGGCAGAGGGTTGACCTTTGCATCGGTCGTAGGGAGATCCTTTAAGGTTTCTTCCTTAACGAATATTTCCTCTTGTTCAAGATTGGTCTTGTTACATTCCACAAATTTTCATCCTCTTACACCACCTCTTTCTCGGCTTCGCGTACCTCCTTCTCGCTTCTCAATTTCAATGCACTCACATAGTGAGGGTTCACCTCGGGTTGGGACAGTAGCTTTCTGGAGTCTCTAGCTTCAAGCTAGCTCACTGAAAATACAGGTTGACTAAATTTCATTTCAAGGTTTTTTATACTAGAAAAGGCTCTTGTGCCTAGTTCCTCAGTCTTTCTTCTCGTTCGCCCCACGAACACATCATTCTTCTTCACCAATTGTGCAATCGTCTTAAGAATTTTGTCCTGGTCCAACTTATAAATTGGATCATTGATGTTGGAATGCCCTTCTCCCATCGGGTAACGTTGAGGTGTTCCTCCTTGATTGTACCCTTTGTTGTAATCTCGTTGGTCACGATATCGGGGTTGAACGAGTTTGCAAAAGGGCCTCGAAAATCTCTACCTAGGTTTCCTAGGAAACCTTGCGGCTGCCCTCTAGCAAATTACCTATTACAACCATTGAAATCCAAATCCTTGACCTCCTCAAAATTATCTATGACTTGCCGATATGTGTCGGTCAGGTGATATAAGTTGAAAATTCCACACATTTTCACTTGATGAGTCCTCCCTTTCCAAAAAAAATCATCATGGAAGCAAGCACTTGGATTTTCTCTTTAAGCATGGAAGAATGAGCGGGCTCTTCCAAAACCTTCACCCGTGATTGGGTCCCAAACTGCCTTATGTCGTTCGCTATCTCCTCGAACAAGGCCATAGTATTTTGGGGGGGTTTGCTATCGAACCATTACATTTTGCATTCACCGTGCACATTTCTTCATTGGATAAACCCTCAAAGAAGTTGTACAAAAGGTCACCTTCCTTGAATGGATAGTAAGAGCAACTAGCCAACAGATGCTTGAACCTCTCCCAATACTCTTACAAGAACTCTTTCGAAAGTTACGAGATATTGGGCTGTTGCTTCTTCAAACCCACAACCTTTGATGATGGGAAGTATCTCTTGAGATATCCCCACTTTATATCCATCTAGAAGGAGATGCAGTCCAGTGGGAGGTTGGGAGGTAGTAGGTAGTAGAGCCAATCCTTAGAAGTGTCTCTCATAGAGAAAGGAAATGACCACAAATTATAGTCCTTTTCTGACACCCCCAGTGGTTTCATATTGGTGCAAATCAAATGAAACTCCAATAGGTGTTTGATGGGATCCCCTGCGGCCATCCCGTGAAAAGTTGGCAAGCACTATTTCATTCTGCTGTTCAGTTCACAAGTAACATTGGGCGGTAAAGGCAGAAAGACTATGCAGAGGGGTTTAATCTCTATATTTGGAGCCATCAACTCCCTAAGCGTCCTATTGTCATCGGTCATCTCAACTATTCTTTTCTCTTCAAAAATTGGTTAGCCTCTGCGGAACCTCTACTCTAGTTCTCGTTCTCCTTCTTCTTCGACCACCTGCATTTTCTGGTAGATATTGTAGAGCTTTTAAGTTCATGGCATGAGTATGTACCATAAACATAAGACAAACACTACCAGTCCAACACGGAACACTACAAAACCAAATCAATAGTAACAGGAAAAAATATAAAGATGCTCAACACAATAACCAACTAAATCTACTAAGAGAAAAACACTAACTACCACTATCAAATAGTCAAAGTTACCAATCAACTTTTAAACTAGCATTCCCGACAATGACACCAAAATTTGATTTGCACTCTGTGGTGTTATACTTTTTGGAGAATTAACCCATGGAGCACTAAGATGCAAAAATAAAGATTTATATGTTTCACGTACTCACTACAAACTACCAAAGAGTAGCTAGTGGTAAGTCCAGGGTCAACCAAAGAGATGCTAGAGTTCAAAGGTTAACTATAAAAGACTTACAATCAGGCGTCACTTCAACTGAATTTAAGGAATAACTAGTGTCACAGACATAGGTTTTTTTGGCGGGGGAGGGGGGTTCATCTAAAAACTACTAAGCATGAAAAACAAGAGAACAAACTACATTAAGCTAGCCTTGGGGATATTTGCATAACATAACCGGTAGATGGCTTTTATCCTAGATTCTATCACATATAAGACATATAAACCTATCTCAATGTCTATGTCACATAGTGTGATTAATAGTGGAAACTTTCCAATGTTTGTCACACAAAGGTACCTAAGTCCATATTAATCCAATCAACACTACCTACATAATTAGGAAAAGTGCATCATCGATCAAAGGAATCCAACCAGTTTACCTCTTTCCTCATAAAAGAATTTAATCCCGGGCACTCCACTATGGATAATTCTTCATTGGCCTATAGGAAGAAAAGAATTGGAGTCGTATGATGACTCTAGGGTTGAAACGACAATGGCCGCTACATTACAACCATAGTTACTACAAACCATCATGCCTTATGTATCAGGGCACAATACTTCCAGTCAAATTAGGACCTACTAATTGGAATAATGTTCACGGTCCTATATTTATACACTCACATAGCCGAGAACTCACGAACCCACAACATCCTAACTATGACACTCCCAAGGGGATAACAAGCCCAGCATAATCTATGTCACATAATTACTATGGTGCGTCATAGAATATATAACATACATCTCACAAATGCAAAGATAAATAAAACATGATATTCATGAACATAAAAAGATAGGGAGACCCAGAATCTCAAAAAATCACTACTTAGTCACAAATACAAATTTAATCCCCTAGTATTTACACTACTCAATGGACATTGAACCCAATTCAAGCATTGAACTAAATGCCATAGGCATCAAACTAGGAAATAGTAAATAAGAGAGAAAAGTTATTCTATTTTTCTCTCTACCTACTCTTAGAACTTGGAAAATGAAACTACAATAATAAAGGCTCTCTAAACCCAAGTAGAATAGTGCTCTTTAAATAATAAGGTGCCTAAAACAAAAGTAAACCCTAGCAACCACGTTGGTATAAGTCATACAATAGTGCACGGGCCGCTGGATAGAGACTATTTCTTAGCGATTGGAGGGGCATTTTGGATGTTTGAGTGGTGCGACAGGTGTATTTCCTTGCGGGCCAGGGACTAGAGTCCAGTTCTTTAGCTCATGATGACACGACCATCCATTTAGCTGCAGAGCGCTTACTAGATCTTCACTTTCTGACTTTTAAGGCACACAGGCCATGCAAAAGGACACAACATGTGCCACTACTTAGCCGCATAATCCTTTTGGTTTGCATGGGCCGTGCAAAGGGTTACAGGTCGTGGCAGTGCTCAAAATCTCCTGGACTTTAACTATTTCTCTTCGGCTCTTTCCATCTTCTATCACGATTAAGTGCATGGCCTTTGGTCTACTACCATCCTTTAAAATGACCTTGAATATATTCTACCATTGTTGCAAATGGCCTTCGCTAAGTATATTCTGATGTTCTTACAAGCGACCTACAATAAAGCTCACAAAATAGTATGTAGATTCTAGTAAGGACATATAATTGATTAGATCTAAATAATCTACAAAATGAGGGATTTAGACAAGAAAACCAACAAAGGATATCTAAACCCCTTGTGATGTAAATTCACCTAAACGTAGCAATCAACCTTACAAAAGCTACTAACAAATATGTTAAATGCATTAGGAAACACATGTTTCTAGGTGCACATCATTGACAACCATGCAATAGTTGTGTAGCTCAGTCTTGACAAAGAAAGCACTCAAAAGTCCATATATATCATAATAAAAAACACCTTGTAACCGAGAGAGCCATTATTTGAGCGAGTGGTCATAGGATGCTGAGAAAAGAACTCAAAGAATGAAGCTACAAGAAAAATAAGGGGTCACGGAGCCAAGTGGTAGCAATCGATGAGCCAAGAAGGTGACTTGGACAGAGATTCGCGTGTAGGAGCTACAAGAGATGGGCCATGCAGTGAGGCTGATGACGCATTTTCTAAAACCAACTGCAGAGGCATTAGTGAACCCTAAGGCAACTTTGGAGGTTCAAACGTAGGTGAATAGTCATAAGAAGTTACTGTCGACGGTGGCACAACATTTAGCAAAGATGGGAAAATGTCATCGTCAAGGACTGGGCTAAGAGGTTCATGTAGATGGCTCAAAAAGTTTCAATGGTACTGATGAAAACTCGGGAATGGTTGAACTATCCAGAGAAGTAGGGGCAGTTCCTGGTCCCATGCAAGAATATTGGGAGAAAAACTTGTGTAACTGAGCATGCTGAGTCATGTATTACTTCTTCGTAGAGGAATCAAGGAAACGCTAACAATTGACCCAAAAAAAGGATAAAGCAGCACAACCATAATCCAAATATTATAAGACTCCCTCATAATGACCTTTGCCAATAATATCACTAGTAAATTTGTTTGAAATAGTGAAAGTTGAATCATTAAAGAAAGAAAAATATTCATATCTCGAGTCAACTTGCTAATGGACAAAAAATTTATAGTAGTTTGTGGAAAAACCAAAAAATATGATAAAGATAAGGAATCAAGGACTCGAAATGACCAATATAGGTAATTTTAAGGATAGAACCATACAAGCAATAACATAATTGTTACCAGAATAGAGAGGCACATGATTGGTCGTGCCACAATTTGTTATCCAATGATGACACTGAGCAGGTTGAGAAGAATTCGATTGACATGCAAAAGAAGAAGCCCAAGAGGAGAAGTGAGGACATGTTGAGGCAATGTGACCAATATTTTCACAAAAATAACGGTGCAACTGGTACCATTCACCATGAAATTTAGATCAAGAGGAAGCAACATGGCCCAAAAATTCACACCATTGACCATGGTCAATCAAATGAGCCATAACATCTTCTTTTTTTTTCAGAAAGTCAATGATGACTTGACACTGATTGGGTGTTGACAATGTGTTAACTAGGCATTGACTGTGATTTTATTTGTATGTAGCGGTGAAGTGAGCTAGGAGAATCCCCGTTGGTGGAATGATTGGGTTGTTAACTCAACATGACACACTCATCCAAGCAATGTTTGCATTGCGGGGGACGGTCGTACTAGAATGCGTTACACGATTGACAAGGTGAAGGAGGCCACTATGCTCACCGCAACCACATCAAAGGATCACTTCATATGGATCTATGGTGGTGATAGATTTTGTAAGTTTATGGTCCTCCTATAGCCGGAACAAACGACCATCATAGACCACATCGTGTTAGAAGGCATATTCTCTGCTCTTGACGCCAACAATGAGAAGGGGTTCTTCTCCAAATTACATACTCCAAAAGTTTAATTAGAGGTGGATAAACTCAAGGAGGAAGAGGAAATAGGCACCCCACTCGCTCACAACCGACACCCCATTTTTTCTTATACGAGCAGTTTTAGCATTTCGGCCAATAACTTCTAGGCTATGACCAACAATTCCAAGGGATAAGTCAAAAAGTTGATTGGGTAGGCCACCAACAAGGAGAGTACATAGAGCGACTTGATGAGTGTGGTAGGGAGATGAGGAGTTGGGGGCAAAGACTAGTCTCTCAACAGTAAGAGGTCAAGGAAAATCTCTTTTTCACAGACCAGCAGGAAAACATCCAAAAGGACAGCATGGAGCGACTAATGGATAGGATGCAAGAATCCACTCTTCTAGGCTTTTGAAATGTTTATACCGAATAGAGGTCATAATTGATAAAGGACGAACAAGAAAGGAAGTGTGGAATCCAAAGCAAAAGAGCAGGATCCTTGTGGCCCTATGAGGGAGTGCCCATTTTTCCCATACTCCACTTTTATTTTATATGCTTGTATGAATTTCTATTCTGACTTCGCATTACTAGGGGAGGTGTATACCCTAAGGCCCCCTAGCCAAGTTGTTAATGTTAGTGGAGCTACTATAAATATTTTGAAATGTAGAAAAAATGACGAACAATAATGGTATCATGTTACTGAACGTATATTTGAAAAAGTAATAAGGTGCGTCAAAGTGTGCATTGACTGCCTAGGTAAGAGAGTGTAATTGTACTTCTATATTTACCTTTTTTCCTGGAGTTCACTATTAGTGGACCACAAATATAGGGTGATTATTTAATATAGAATGGTGGTTAAGAATTAAACTTATTTGTAGTGCACTGGCCATTGATCAATTTAAAAATAGTTAGCTGGTAAGAGTATTATTAGGATAGGTGATTTAGATTTAATAAAAGGCATTAATCATGTTTATCTTCATGATAAATTATGATTCCTCCTTTCAGGGGTGTTATAATGACGCCACCGCCTAAAATATTTAGTGTATATCAATGTCAGTTGCAGTATGGTTTGTCACTCCTTGTGCTGGATTATGTTATATGTGTTTTAGATGCTTACGGTGATGCTCTTTCTCAGATATATTCTTAGGGATCAACCATACTGACTGGTTTTGAAATTATATGCCGTGAAATAGATATTGATTTAAGTGCGTCATTGTTTAGTGCTTACTATAAGTTATATGAAATGGATGTTGGTGAGTCTATATTATCATTCAAGTGAGTCATTGAAAGTGTTGAAATTGTAAATACTACTCATGCAGATTATGGATATTGGGAAAATAAGTTCATGTATGTGAAATGTTCTGACCAAAAATTAATGCAAGTATGGAATGAAAACATTGACCTATATTGAGGAATAGAGTGGAAGGGGAGGCCAAATTTTCTAAAGAAAATGCAAGATAATATTGTAGAAGTTGGGCACCCCACAGATTCTGCAGGTACCATTTTGTTTCATTTTGTAAATTGGCACCTATGTGATTTTATTGAACTTTTATTTGTCTTGCAGCCGTAAGGTTTTGTGTTTTAGCAAAATCTTTACTTCATGATCAAGATGAGAGCACATATGAAACCAACTGCTTGAGGGAGGATTGTGAAAGTTCTAAGTGTAGGGTTGATGTAGATGGGGATTCTGAGAGGAGTTCGTCTAAGTTTATGAAATTTAGGTCAACTTAACTAAGGTTTCTAGTGATTTGACTGGACTGATGGTTCTGTGGGGGAGATACGTTGTTTTTCCAAACAATTGTTTGTGAATTTTAGTTTTATGTTGTTAAATTTACTTTAATGAAGCAGGTTAGAGAAACATTACCAAGACTGCTCAACTTGCTGTCGATTAGGTCAGCAAGGTCAAGAAACTGAAGAGGCGATTGAGCTAAATAGATTCGCCCGGAGCGTCTATTGACAATAAGTCAAGAGATGAGATAAATAGCTTTCATGCTATTTCCAATGAGAAGGATGGGATTCTTATATTATTATACAACAAGATTAGGGGTCTGAAAGAGACTGATCATGCCTTTTTAGGCCATCCCTTTGTATTGATTAACAAACTTGTTAGTACCAGGGATTTACACCGTATATTCGGAAACATGCATGTTAAAATGGCTGAGCTTGGGCGTTATAGGGCTTTGCTCCGATTTTGTGAACATAACCTCGAATCGGAGGTCATTAGTTCGGGTGACACATGTGTTCTGTATGAGGTGTTGGAAGATCCAGGGCTATTATTGATGGTAGGTTTCTACAAATTCTGCTGGTGGTTGTGAAAATTTTCTCTTTATTAGGTACTTGAGGGATGGGTACACTTCCTAGTTCAGTAAAGCTGGAGAGATGTGATAAATTACGGGTTGGGGTTCTTTCTAATCCACAAAAGGTCAATGGTGCACTATGGGATAGGAATGCAGCCAAAACTATTAGAGCTGAGCTGCGGGGTGCTAGTTTTGGTGATAAGTCAGTCTAACATATTTTTTCTTATTCTAAGGTAGGGTAGATTATGGTCTTAGATTTGGTCAGATTTCTATATAACCTCAATGAATTTATATTATTGTTTTTAATTGGGTAAATCCTTATTTTTGTGTCTAGGTAGGGAATCTTCTACATAGGAAAATGTGTCTCGTGTTAATCCTAGAGTATTCGTCTTTTTATCAATAAAACAAAAACAAAGAAAACACACAAAATTTGGAATTGTAGCGCAAGTGTTCTCTATTGACACTAAAAACTCATGCAATACCTATTCCGGAAAACAACAAACACGAAAAAAACACAAACAAAAAACAAGGAAAATAAAATACAAGCCGCTCTACCAACTAGTTATGCTAGCTAACAATTAAATTTAAACTAGTGTCCCCAACAACGGCACCCAAATTTGACCCGCACCACGCAGGGTTGTTTAATCGTGTGGGAGAATTTACTCGCAGAGTGCCAAGTGATCAAAGATAAAAATTTGTAATGTTCCTCTCATACTCACTGCTAACTACTATAAGTAGCTAGCGACAAGCTCGATTCGTCCACAGAGACACTAGAATTTAAAGGTTAGCTCGACATAACTCACAATCGAGCATCACCTCAATTGTGTGTCGGAAAAATCTAGTGCTTTAAACAGATAATTGGGGGGGGGGTTGTGACTAACAAACTACTAAGCATGAAGGAGACATGATTTAAATTATGATTAACTAGTCCTAGAGGTATTTTGTAACATGGATAATTTAATGACTTTGATCCTAAATTCTATCACATATAACCATATAAACCTATTTTCATTCCTATGTCACATATTGTGGAAATGGCTGGAATTCCCATTGTGTGTAACGCATTGGTTCTTCTCCCTAAAAACCATCTCGCCCCTCTATAATTAGGAATGCACTCCAAACCTTGTGACTTCACTTTTCATCCTTGTAACCTCACTTTAAACACCAACAAGCCTCTCGAAGGTACTTTATACCTCAAAGGCAACACTATTGGATATGGATTGAGTCGTCCCAGGCACTCCACTGTTGATACAAACCCTAGGACTCAAAAGGCAAAGGAATTGGCATCTTGTGATTACTCTAGGGTTTCCATGACCATAGTCGCTACAAACTAGAGTGCTTATCTCTCGGGGTAAGCCATGGGTTTACCTCGTTAGGAATTAGTCTAGCGCCTCTAACATGCAATCACTTACACAACTAGCCAATTATAATTAAAGTTTAGCAATATGGTCAAGACTTTAAAGGTGGCATGAATGCACTCATCTCCCAGGTACTCTCAAGCCTTCAATTTACCTATTGTAACACTCTCAAGATAGAATTTTAGCCTACCACGATATTATACTATGCATAGAATTATGGATGCCTCATAAATCATGTCATGGCATAAATCATACAAGAATGAAAAATACAAATCATACACAAATATAATGGGAAATATAAACAGAGTAATCTAAAATCTCACAAAATCATAAGCAAGTCATAAATATAAATAGTACCCCAAGAAAATAAGCTACTCTACTACTACTACTAAATCAATGGAATTCATTGAATTAAGTGCCATGGATGCAAGACTAAATGAAGGAAAAATAAGAAGAAACCCAGAGAGAGAAAAAAATCTCTTCCTTCCTACGTACCACTCTCTAGAATTCTACATAATGTCGACTAACTTAAACCCTAGTATTAATAAAGTCTATTATATATTAGGATAGATGGGTTTTGGGCCTTAAAATCTCAAAAAGGGAGAAAATCTTATCATCCATGCTTGCACAACTACTGACATTGTGCACGTGTCAGCTAGCACGACCAGTGCAAATGGGCATAGGATGTAGACTGGAGGGCGTCCCTCGCCCTTTCTGATGGAACGAGCCGTGCCAAAATGCAAGGCCCATCATCTGGAGCACAATTTCTTGGCTTATGATGGAACGTGGTGTGCCAAATTCTATGGTCTATCATCTGGAACATCGTTCCTTGGCTTATGATGGCACGAGTCATGCCAAAGTGCACGATATGCTGGCTGACCTTCGTTTTTCTCCAATGCCGGAGCATGGACTGTGTTGGATGGTATGAACCTTATCCTTGACCTTGTTCCCTTGTCACAAGCTATAACTCGAGCCGTGCCAAATTACATGGCCCATGTCATTCTTTGACTTTTTCCGGATCTTGCTACTTTCTTTGTCCCAACTATCTACTATCACGTTTAAACTCGTGGCTTTCAATCTTCTACATCCTTTCAAATGGCCTTCTAAAATCTATTTAAAGTTCCTACGAGTGATCTGCAAGTGAATCTCAAAAAAAGGATCTAGACACTTGTAAGGACAAAAAATCCATTAGCCTACATTAGCCACAAAATGAGGAATTTAAATACGAAAAACCTAAAATGGTTATCTAAACCCCTAATGTGTAAACCTGCCTAAATCTAGCAATTTACCAAAAAAAGATACTAAAAGAGATGTTATTGCATTTGACGTCTCATCAGTAACCATCCCAAGTTTTACCATGAAACTATTTAACCTTGGCTCCTTGCCTTGACGACCCTAGCTCCTTTAACCTCTTTTAATCACGAGCACTTTTCAATTTGGTGATATGTGAAAAAATCCTGCAAGACTTTACTTGGTGATCCCTTTCCCTTATAAGCTCTTTCATCATTGAGGTTAGTGCTTTCACTTACTTTTTTTGAGCTCACGAAGGAAATATTCACCTCTTCACTTGTCTTCACCTTTAATCGAGTCCCGAATAGCATTTCCTTGTTGTCCATATTCACATAGAGGGTCATGGCTTCCTTACAAAAAATTTGGGTATGAATTCATAAAAGCGGCTTTAACTATCACCATGTCATTCTAGGATAGACCGTAGAAGAAGAAATACACAAGCTCGTGCTCCATGAATGGATGATATGGAAAACTTGCCAAGAGTCTCTTAAACCTCTTCCAATACTTATAGAGTTCCATTGGCATGTTAGGAGATGTTTGAGAATTTCTTCTTTAATCTGGTCGATTCGAAAGCGGGGAAGAACTTTTCAAGGAGCAGCTACTTCGGGTTCATACACCTTGTTATGTACCCGAGCAAAAGATAGTATAACTAATCCTTCACAACATCTCTCAATAAGAAAGGAAAAGACCTCAATTTGTAGTCCTCTTCTAAAACTCCCAGTGGCTTCATGCTGGTACAAACAAGGTGGAACTTTGAAACATATTTTGTTCAAGTCCTCGTCGGCCATGCCATGGAAGGTATGTAGGTAATGGATCATCCAGAACTTTAATTCACAATTAAGATTGGCGGGTAAAGGTGGGAAGATGATACAAAAGGGTTGATTCTCAAAATTTGAAGCCATCAACTGCTTTAGTGTATTCTTCGCCATTGACTGCCTTAGTGATACAAAAGGGTTGATCAACCGCCTTAGTGATACAAAAGGGTTGATTTTCCTCCGCCATTGTATTCTCTTCTACCTCAAGTGGTTGTTGCAATGTTTCTGTAGTTGCTCCATGTCTCTTTTGGTTACCTGTGATGTTGGGCAAGCACTGTCGTGGTTCTAAATTAGTGGTATGGGTATGTACCATAAACAAGGACACATATAATACTCTATCGTAAAAAAAGAAATAAACACAATAAATATAATGCCAACAAACAAACAACCAACCATTGTCAAGATCAATCAAGAAAACTATGAAAAGTTAAAAATTTTAATAAAAGAAAATACTATACAAACTAATTACACTAAATATCAAATAAATGCACCCAAGGTACCCGACAACAATGCCAAAATTTGATGTCTCCCCAGGCATCGTTGGAATAATCGAAAACCAGGCAGTTAAAGATAAGATTTATATGTTGCACCCTAATTTACTCCCTACTACCAAGAATAGTAGTTAGTGGTAATTTTGTGTGTCATCCACAGAGACCAAGGTGTTTAAAGGATATTTTCATGCAATCGTACACAAGAGCTCACTGAGTGTGTGCGTTTGTAACCGGAAAAGTGGGAGATTAGTTTGATTTATTGATCTATAGTTAAATAGCATACAAAACTAAACAAGATGTATATATGATATAAACTATCCTTGGGGCATTTATATCACATATTTGACATTTAGATTCCCTCGATTCCTATACACATAATCATAGTTTAACTAACATAGGATTTATCACATGATGTGGAAATGTTTATTCACAGGGAACTCCCATGATGGCTAATATCTTGGTTATGCCACCGGTCAAATTCTCACCTGTTCCCGATATAGTTAGAGGTGTGCTATCACTTTACACTTCTAGCAGTCACTCCCATGGCTAATAAACCCACTCACAATGCATAATAAATTAAACACGGGGGTAGCATGACTCAACGGGACTTCCACGATGAATACCCACCCCACGACACATCATGTGAAACTAGACAAGTGTTATCTCATTGTTTACCCCCTGAAAGTTTATCCAACCTAGATTGCCCCAAACATCGGGATTTGACATTCAGGATTAGAGTACGCCCACAACATGATTAATAAATTCCCTAAAGTATATGGTTTGGTCACTCCCGTATTATTCATGGCTAATCCAATTAAGTCATCTAGCCTAACTCAATCAAAGAAACAACAATCATGCCTAATAATCACTCCTAAATACGAACTTCATATTGACCTTTGACGAAACCTAACAAAAAGATAAAATACTCCGAGGTTCATTCCCAACCTAGCGCCAAATCATGCAATAATCATAATTATTAATACATACTAACATTAATTATGCATAACCATAAGAATTAAATTCAAGTAACAATGATAACAATGACGTCAGATAGATGAATCTAAGAATCTTACAAATTATTAGTCAAACAAGTTTGCAAATGCTTCCAAATGATCAAACTAATCTAAATCATAACAAATTTGGGTTGAGAGACATAAATGCTAATAAATAAATGAAGGAGGAAAGGAAAACCCTAAGGAACTAATTTCATATCTTCCTCTTTTTTTATCCAATGGACAAAGACTCTATTTAAAGTTTGGAGAGAAAAAGAAAATAACTCGTTTTTCAAAATCCAAATCAACAACTTGCATGAACCATGCCTTATTTTATTGCACTGAACAAGTAGATTTACACAGTCCATACCTTCGGACCTGGTAAAAAGTGAAATGATGAGCACGAACCATGTAAGTTTACTCAGTTTGTTCTTTGTACTTTGCTTTTGTGCTTCTGAGCGGCACAGGCTGTGTAGGTTTTCACATGGTCCGTTTCGTAGGGTCTTGCCTCGTGTCTTTGATTACACTGATTGAGTAAGCTTACATGGTCCATTTTATGGTACTTCCCTTTTGGGCATACTGAACGATATACTCCGTGCGGCCAGGCACAACCCGTTCCATAAGAACAGCTCTTACCCCTTACTCTTGTTTATATCATTCTTCCTTCTAACCAGCTCAATCTTCCACTATCTAGTCCAATGCCCTTCAATCTACTATCAACCTCTCGATTGGCCTTCTATTTACTAAATTCTTTCACAGTCATTCTCCGATGATGGTTTTTAATTAAGATAAAAAAATAGGCAATTTTGACCAACTCATAGAGGAAAAGCCTGTTAAATTACAAATGTTTCTCGAAAATAGGTAAGTTAATGCAAATAATCACACTAAGTGATTTAACCATATACCATATATAACACCCATTAATCTAACTAACCACCAACAAAATCATATAAATAATTGTATAACAATTTGCCAAGGAAACTTACAAATACCGTCTAATCAAGTACCTCACACTAGTGGAAAAGCCTTGATTAAAGGCACTAATCAAAGGCGGTTCCTAAGGAACCGTCTTTGATTGAGATCTGAATGAGGTTCCGATATTGGAAGTGTTTTCGGATCCAATTAAAGGAGGTTCAAAATTGATCAAAGATTGTTAGACATCAATTAAAGGTGGTTCCATTGTAGAACCTCCTTTAATGGGGTGTCTTTATGGGTCACTATATAAACATAAACCATAATTTCCATGCCTTTGTATTTTTTCTCTCTTTCTTACTCACTCTCTCCTCTCCTCCCAGTCTTAGTCGATCTCTCTCCCACCTCCAACCTCTGTCTCTCGTCTTTCTCCCACACAAGCCTCTCTCCCTCGTCTCTCTCCCATAAGCCTCTCTCAACCCACCTTCCTCATTCTCAGCTCCGCCGCATTTTCCTCTCCACCGGATCCCCACAATCGCAGGAACCTTCCCTACCGCCGCAAAGACCCCCGCAAAGACGTTCCCCATGACCACGAAGCCCCCTTCGGCGAGAAGCACTCAACCCACCGGCCGCTAGACCAGTCTTCTTTGTTGTCACTGGACACGTCCCCTCAAGCGAGAATTACTTAGCCCATCGGTTGTTGGATGTGTTTCCTATGCAACCGTTGAACGCGTCCCCTCCGACGAGAAACAGATCATTTTCGGGCTTTCCTCTGCCTCAAATTGGAACTGAATGTGATGTCTAGATATGAAGTTTATTGTTTATTATTTACAGATCTGAAGTTTGTTTTATACTTTACACAGGCCTGTTTATTATTCTCTAATATTTTTATTCTTTTGCCGCCTAATACCTAGGCTTCCGGCGGTCCTTTTTTAAACCCTGGACGTCATTAAAAGGCGATTTTTGAACCGCTTTTGATCGATTCGATCAGAAGCACTAGAAGATAAGGCACTTGAGTCCAATAAAACCAATTTTAATTGGCCATTTCTCCGCTAGTGTCAGTATTCATAGGGACCGATTCCAAGAGATATGTCAATTACGTTAGGATAAATATTTACTTTACTTTTAAGAATAGTTATCTTACAAAAATGAAACTACCATATATTAACATGCCATAATTGTTCCTGGATTGAATGTGTAATGAGAATGTATGGTTGAGTTCGGAAATCTTTCCTCTTGACTGTTGTGCTTGGGTTTAACGAGATACATGTCGTTGCTGAAGGCCTAAATGTGAGGTAACAATGCGGCTTTACTTCTAAGGGAGATTTGCCTCCATCCCTTATCAATATCTGAATCATAAATATTTTTTAAAAAAAAGTTATGCCTATCTTATTTTGATTCTTTCAACGTCAATTATTTTGAAAAAATCTCAGTAACATAAAAACTTAAACATTTATGAACCTATAATTAAATTATAATGTATAACATTTAGTCTATTATTCCACGATTTAACATGATAAGAGAGTCATGTAATATAAAAACTTAAACATTTATAAACCTATAATTAAATTATAATGTATAACATTTAGTCTATTTTTCCACGATTTAACATGATAAGAGAGTCATGTTTATGTTTACTTTAATTTTAAATGTATAGTTTTTCATATGAAGTTAAGGATACATTTTTTTTTTACGATTACATTAATCCTTATAACTTGATAAATTGCAAATTATAACACATGATGGTTACATAAACTTTATTAGCATATCCATTGGAGAGATTGTTCAAAATGATACTTACTTTTAATCGAAATTTTCCTAAATTTTGGATATATCCATTAGAGGGACTAACCAACATTATGACTGGAAGTGTAATTATGATATTCTTAGGGGCTAACCAAAATTATGCTTGGTAGTAACAGGCAGAATATTTCATAATTTATAAAACCCTTTCTATTCTGAACCCTTTTACTTAGATAGGTGATTTTGCATTAAAATTGCCCTTTAAGCATGTTATTTGGGCAATATAACTTCATAATTGATTTGATTTAACAGTTGACGTTTACTTTCATGCCATGTCCAATTCAAAGTTTACCTTGATTTGAATGAGAATAAATTTATACTTCGTCAACATGTAGCTAGTTATAAAGCTCTATGTGTAAACACAAGTTTTAAATGTTAAAATGAATCCGAAATTAAAAATTAAAAATTAAATGCATGACAATCGGGTTTGTGGTAGAAATCAATGTATAACATAAATTACACTTTGAGAACATAATTTTTTTATGTTAATGATAATGTATAGGGTGAGAATGTATCATCCAAATTTATGGTGAAATTAGATCTTATATATAAATATTATTTTATAGGAGATTTTTTTTGTAAATAACTACTCTCTCTGTCCCGACATAAGTTGCAATTGTATTATTTATTTAGTTAAAATTGACTAATTTAAACTATAAAATTATATTGATATAAAAGTAAAAAATAGTGTTAGATTCGTTTTCATGTGTATGTTGTTTATATATATAATATATA
>JAULKM010100070.1:0-10629 GCA_032355605.1 Rubia tinctorum
AATTCATTCCAACTGATAAGCACGACATCCTTTGTGAAGCAACCGAGAAACCCAACCACCTGGGGCGTGCTAGGGGTGTGTGATGATTCATGACCCAATGGGAGGCATTCAACAATGTGAGGTCCTATGATGGTGCTGAACCCTCCAGAGTCCACATCTTACAAAAAAACACTTCTTCAAGATGAACGAATTAAGCAACAAGATATCCTCATTCGTAGGTTGATCCAATACATCAGGCTTGTTCTTCCAGACAACTTAGATGATTTGACGCTCGATTGGACCCTGCCATCTAGGGGATTGGGTCATTCCCTCAGGGATATTGAGGTGAATCGAGAGGCTATTGTTTAAAAGAAGCCAGTTGCAAGAATCGAGATGCAATTGTTCAAACCAGAGAATGTAGACAATGCCTTAGAACTAACCGAAAAAGGTATATGTTTAAATTTCTTCACATCTTTTCTAGAAATATAATAAATTTGTATATTAACATATAGTTTGGTTGTAATATAGAAATCACTCCAGTGTGAGATATTTATTGACCAAGGCATAGGTGGTAAACCACTCCATGTAGCCAATTGTGTTCTGCATCAGATGATGAAACACCATCACTCCGTACCTATTTCTGAGGGTATTTCTTGTGTTTCGTTGGAGGACCCGTTGGTGTTGGGCGCCCCTTTGCCAATAAAAAACGGAGAATACAAGAAGGCTGGTCCCTCACGGGCAATGTTTCTACTTTGGCCTCGTAGACTTATTTATACTGATCTTGTAACGGATCAACACTTGGAGAAAACACAGCCTGCATCACCTAAACTGGTGAAAACAACACCAAGACCCATCAAACCGACACCTAAATCGGGGCCGACAACACCCATGAAGGTTAGACTTCCATTTTCTGGAGCACAAGTCCTTCGAGACTTAGCACTTTTTGTACATGTGTTATACAATTAGCTTCAACCATATGATTAAAACTCAACATACTCATTCTTGGGAAATAACTGTGTGTTCAGATGCAAACAGGAGTTCATGGTGTTTTGGAGTGATTTTGAAGATCTCTGGAGATGTGAGCAAGTCAATCAAACGATTATGTCCATCTACACCTTGTGAGTTATTTCTATAATTTTCAGTTAAATTCACTATTACATTTACTTCAAAACTACATATATAAAATGACATTTCATAGGTACATGTATTTTACCCATATTCAAAATAAAGGAAGGATTGGGTACATGTGTCGGATGTCGATTAAAGAAATTGGTTGTACTAAACAAGATAGGATCGACTACATTCATAAGATCCTAGGGTGAAAGGATAACAAGTTTTCATTGCACCATACATAGGGCACTTAGATTGTTTCTAGTCATGGAAACTTTTGTACTAAGTTTGTTCGATTTCCTTACCGGCAACAAACCACAAATTTTGTTGATACTTTATATTTTCTTATACAGGGACAGTTGGAGATTGATTTTGATTGTCCTTATCGATAACCGTGTATATTGGATGGATCCCCTACACTTCCAACTGTCAGACGCATTTGTAAAGATTTTGGATTTGGCGATGAAGACATTAGCGACCAAAATAAAATTAATTTGGAGGTGGTTGAAATCAAGGTGGACTATGAACATTATTTTTTCAATTTATAATACTTAATTGACATAAGAATTTAACTACGGATTTCATGTTAATTTCAATTAGTACAAGAAGCAGGCGTAAACTTGGGAGTGCAGATGTTACGTCATGTTATACGCGGCTGAGTGCATTCAAGAAGTCAAAGATGACTTACTTCAAATTGACAAGGTACGTGTACAATTGTTTCTAGCAACCAATGTAACTAAGCTTTCTTGTATTTGCTAATAAGTAGTTATGACAGATTTTCTTGAAGGAATCGAAGCCCTACTCCCAAGTTGATATCAACACTGCAAGGAATTCTTTGGCTAGGCATCTAATACACAATCGGTTAGCAACTCAAGGAAATCCGGATATTGCTAAAGTAACAAATTTAGAAAAATAATGAATCTTAGCACTATTGGAATAAATTCCTAGTGTTTCCTATTCCTAACTATAGATTATTGCTAGGTTAGCATTATCTATAGATTTTTGAGAACATGCAAGACACTATCATGTATTGTTTTATATTTGTTTCTATGGTTTAAGGCTTTTTTTTACGCCGGAGAAATTAAATAAAAATATGTATTGACCAAAAGAACAGAATATGTTTCCAAATTCTGAAACTTTTCACTCCATTTCACATAGGCATGGTTACAATTCCTGAGTTTGGAAACATAAGATACGAAACAAATTCTAAACTCGTAAATAATTCTTATTCATACTAAATTGGACCTATCGTTTGATAGAATGGGAATGGAAAGTGAATACGAGGTCGGAAACAATGAAGGAATTACTGAAGAGTGGATAGGATAGTTTTTGAGTTCAAAATTGCATGATTTCTGAGGCCGGACACTACAATTAGGGTCCAAGGGATGCTGAAACCTTTCGAGATCGGAAACATTTAAAGGCAGCTATAGTATTTTTTTAAATGCAGTTTCTAACCTCCTTTGTTGGCGGTTTTAAAGGCGGTTTTTTCAACTGCTTTCTTTTGATGGACAATGGTAGACAAGGCATGAGAAGGCACATTAAAAATTACCTTTAATAGTCCAATATAACCTCCTTTAATTCCCCCCTTACACTAGTGAAAAATCATAAAGAAACACATGATACATCAACTAAGTCATCAATAAAACAGTGCAATGCCATAAAACCCTAAATAAATGCTTAAACGAACAAAAACAATCAGAAGAAATTTTTCAAAACAGTTGTATCAACAGTCGGAAAACTAACAATAGCTTTATCCCCAATCTCTTCATCTTCAAAAAAGTCACAAACGCACAATAAGCGACCAATATTCAAGATGCATGGCCGTAAATACAGAGAAATTCACCGGAAATTGAGTGAGAACATTAAACCGCAAAATTCAACCATAAAATCGAATGAATGAAGTTCTCAATACATGGATGACACCAGATGATTAGATACGATACAATACAACAAACATATTTACGATTAAATACCAATTTTATACATATCTGAAATGAAAAAAAATGGATTAGGTTTTTGGCGGTTTGAGAGAATTTGGAATGGAGAAGAAGACGAAAGGCAGTGAAATAAAATATGGAAAGGAATCTAATTAATACCTAAAATATATATCTTATATACTATTGCATCTTAGTCCTTATAACTATTAAAATTTCTTAAAGAACTCTGGTCTCACCATAAGCTTGGGTGAGACAGTCTCACCCAAGTCTTTGTATAAAATAAATGTAGTATACTGAACATAAATCACATACCTCAAAAGGGGCACGACTAGATGAACAATCATTGCCAGCCATGACTCCTTCCACTATAAAATAAATAAAATATTGGTAGTGATTGGAATTTTTTAAAGTACGAGGAGTCATTGAGATTTGTAAAGAAACCGAGACCATGCGACCTTGATCGCGGTTCACAACTGCTATTGGTTAGAACGACAGTTTGTGATCAAAGTTGAGACTATGTCATCATAAATATAATTATGTCTGTCACATACATACAACGTCGACCTGCAGTCGTATGTATGTCGACACCACAATCCACAACTGACTGGCGATGTATTCAAAATAAAATCCTAAACCACTATGAACTAACATTATTCGTTGGTGCTTGACACTAACTTTAGCATCAGAGTCTTTACACCCGATCAAAACCAGAAAATTCTTGCAGGTGAAACAATCGAGCATTCAACACCGACAAGGATCTCTGCTATCATCTAGGGAGTCTAAACCACATCAAGAATGGACGAACATTTATTTTCTTTTCTTTTTAAAGATAACATACAAGCAATGAACGAACATTTAAGATGATGGGAGTGTTCAAATATGTTGTTGTTTTTTAATTTCCTAAAATTATTGCATCATTGAGAAAAGAAATCGTCATTTTTAATTGTTGCACTCTAATTTAGTTCATTGCATGCACGACTGTTGTTTCTTGTTTGGGATAGTACTATTAATTTAAATACATGGTTTGTTAAGTAAGCTCTTTAAAAGACTATTCGCTCTAAAAACCTAGCCGGCATCCCCCTCTCTCCCATCTTACCGCATCCTTTATTCTTCAATCTTTTTTCCCCATCTTCCTATTAGGGGAGATGGGGAACAATAGTTTATTTTAATTTATGTATTTTTATTTAATAAGTGTGAGATTTGTCTCCATAGTTTAGTTTTGTTTTTCGACTTGATCGATTAGATCGTTGTGTTCATGATATGAATGCTCGATTTAGCTGTTCACGTTGATGTATTGTTCTCGATCTAATTTTTTAGATCGTGTGTTCATAATTTTATTTGTGATTTTAATTTTGGGTTTCCATTAATTTGGATACGTTAGATCTATGTTTTTCAAGGTATTTATAGTTTGGACAACATAGATCATGGTTGGATCAAGTGGTGTTACAGTTGTAGAAGATTCCTGTTTGGCGCAGTGATATTGATGCGTGATACACTCCTCTCTGCCAAGTGATTATGATTTTCATGGGAAGCAAGTTAATATTCCTGAGTGCAATGTTACAGTTTTTATTGGATCTCTAATCTGTAAAAGTACAGACGATCAGTCTGGTTGACATGTAATTTATATATCTTTGCAATATGTTAGTTATTGCTAGAATCTAGTTATGTTGGATGTCAATTCCTCTCATTGTGATGCAGGGCGAATGACAGCGAGCTATTTTAAACTATTTTTCGATTTTGTTTTTATTTCAGAATTTATTCCGAATTTCCTTTTTTATTTTGAATTTATTTTGGCTTCTTTTAGTATTTAAATACCTCTTGTAATTTTTGAATAGGTTATCATTCATAATACTATTTTCGAGATTATTTTCTCTTTGGTGGATTCCAGAACCAAAACCTAGGGTTTGTGCTTGCAGACCTTAATTGTTCTTCAAAATTCGTGCTTAGGGATCTCTTTGTTATTCTGGCTACGTCAATTGGTATCAAAATAGGCTTTTCCCTGGCCGTTTCCATTGATTCACGATGAGGAATGAACCATTAACCAAGACGGAAGGGAGTTCGATTATCGCATCCTTGGCTGCGTTGAGTAGGCAGATGGAGGCATTGTTGACTCAAGTGGAGACTCTGAGCAATGGCGAGCGATCGGCCAGAAGGAATCCAAGAGGGAATAATATTTTCAATGATTCATCAAGTTCAGATGATGAATTAACTGACACGAAAACTGTGACGAACTAGGGAAATTGATGGAACAAACATGATTATTGGGTTAAGGCTGACATCCCCTTCTTTTATGGATCCATGGGCGTAAAGAAGTTGATGGATTGGCAGATCTAAGTGGATTTTCTAGGTCATGGAAATTTTCGAGGACAAGAAAGTGAATATGGTCACAATTAAGTTGAAGATTACGGTTGTTGTGTGGTGGGACAAGCTGGCTGACTCTAGGCGCAAGCGGAATAAGAATCCGATAAGATTTTGGAGGAAGATGAAGCAGTTGATGCTAGGTCAATTTTTGCCCGTTGATTAAGAGCAAATTTTGTGCAAGTTGTACATCGAATGCTCCCAAGGGAGGAGGTCTGTTCAGAAATACAAGGTTGAATTCATGCGTTGCAGGGAATACAATGAACTTGGCGAGTCTGAGAATCAGAAAGTGGCTTAGTATATCAGTGACCTGAAACCATCAATTCAGGAGAAGAAGATGAGGTTATAAACCGTGTGGACTGTGACCTAGGCTCAAAAGTTGGCAATGAAAACAGAGATGATGGAGAATTCCCCTCATGGTGGAGGTAGTGGCTATCTCGACGTTGGAAAATTTCAGCCCCAGGGTAATTTCGAGGCGTCCGGAAGCAAGGAGTAGTGGTTACCAAGGAATTTAACTGTGGTACTGGTGGGAGTGGTTCAGGTGGTATGCAAGACAAGAAGGTGTTCCGAACCAGGGCACCGGTGCAGAGACAACCTAACCCATATTCTGAGCCACGTGGTGAAAAGTGTTTTCGTTGTGGTGGTGTGGGACACATGTTGAATGTTTCCCATCGAGAACCATTGCTCTCCTAGAAGAAGATGGCGATGACGGTGCAGCGGATGAGTATGAAGGAGCTGAATTCGCCGAAGAGGAGACAACTGAGAAAGTCACCATTGTGTTGCAGCAGATTTTATTATCATCCAAGGACGAGGGGCAGCGTAAGAATTCCTTCAGAACCCATTGTTCGATTAATAATAAGTTGTGCAATTTAATTGTGGATAATGGTATTTCTAAAATTTTTGTTTATGTGAAATTAGTTGAATATCTGAAATTACTCACTGAGCCTCATGAAAAACCTTATACCTTAGATTGGGTTAGTAAGGGTAATCAGGTTAGAGTGACGTTAACTTGTAGTGTTCATGTTTCAATTGAGAAGCATTACAGGGTGAACGTGATATGTGATGTACTAGATATGGATGTGTGCCATGTGTTTTTGGGCAGCCTTGGTAGTTTGATAATGACGTTACGCCCAAGGGGCGTGAAAATATCATGTTGTTTGCATGGGGCAGGCATAAGATTGCTATGGATCTTGTTCAGCGTTTTGAATATGTGGTAAGAAATAAGCAGTTGAATTTTATGGTTATGACACGTGGTGAAGACGAACTTAATGATGTTGCTGAAGCTGGCTGTTTTTGTCCCGTTGTGATGAAGGGGTTGCTAAGTGTTGAGAAGGAGGAGGCACCGATTCCAGTGGAAGTGCAGTTGATTTTGGAGGATTTCTAGCAATTAACTGGTGACGAGCTTCTAAGTGAGTTACCTCCTATGCGGGATATTCAACATCAGATTGATTTGGTTCCCGGATCTAGCTTCCCAAACGTCCCACACTATCGTATGAGTCCGAAGGAGAATGAGATTCTGAGGGAACATATTGAAGACTTGCTGAAGAAAGGGTTCATTCGTGAGAGTATGAGTCCTTGTGCGGTTCCTGTTCTTCTTGTTTCTAAGAAAGGAAATCAGTGGCGGATGTGTGTTCATAGTAGGGCAATTAACAAGATTACTGTCAAGCATCGATTTCCGATTCCTCGATTTCAGGACATGCTTGATGAGCTGGCGGGTTCGAAGGTGTTTTCGAAAATTGATCTTCGGAGTGGATATCATCAGATTCGTATAAGGCTTGGAGATGAGTGGAAGACAGCTTTAAAGAGCAAGGATGGACTGTACGAGTGATTGGTGATACCTTTCAGATTGTCCAATGCCCTTAGTACATTTATGAGGTTGATGAATAAGGTTTTACGCCCTTTCATTTGTTCTTTTGTGGCGGTTTACTTTAATGATATCTTGATTTATAGTAAGACCAAAGAGGAGAATTTAGAGCATTTGAGGCAGGTGTTGCTAGATTTGCTCAAAAATAAGTTGTATATTAACCTGAAAAGTGTACGTTCAGCACCAACAGTTGCTTTTTCTGGGTTTCGTTGTTAGTGAAGATAGAATTCAGGTTGACGAGGATAAGGCGATTGCTATTCGCGAATGGCCAACACCTACGTCTATAACGGAGGTTCACAATTTCCATGGTCTGGCTACGTTTTATAGACAAAATTTTTGGAATTTTAGTGATGTGACTGCTCCCATAACTGAGTGTTTGGAGAAGGGAAAACTTTGTTGGGGTCCTGAGCAGGAAAATAGTTTCGCTTTGATCAAGGAAAAGCTGTGTACTACGACAGTTTTAGCTATGCCTAATTTTGATAAGGTTTTTAAAGTAGAATGTGATGCCAGTGGCTTAGGGATTGGAGTTGTGCTCTCCCAGGAGAACAGACCAGTGGTGTTTTTCTGTGAGAAAACTAACGGAGGCTCGGCAGAAGTGGAGTACTTATGATCAGGAGTTCTATGCTATTTTTGAATTACCTGATTCAGAGGGAGTTTATTTTGTTCACTGATCATCAGGCTTTGAACTTTATCCATAGCCAAAAGATGATTAATAAGATGCATGCTCGATGGGTAAGTTTTCTGCACAAATTTCCTTTCATTATTCAGCATAAGTCAGGAAAGTCAAATAAGGTGGTCGATGCTTTTAATAGGAGGGCTTCTTTTTTGATTACTTTAGCATAAGAGATAGTTGGTTTTGAATGTCTGAAGGAGCTGTATGAGGAAGATATTAAATTTATGGAGATATGGAAAAGTGCAATGAGGGCAACATTAGTGGAGCAGATTATCCTGTTCGTGACGGCTACCTGTTCAAAGGAGATCAGTTGTGCATCCCTAACTCTTCGTTAAGGGAGAAGCTGATTCGGGATTTACATGGTGGCAGTCTTAGTGGTCATTTGTGAAGAGAAAATACGATTTATAGTTTGGAGGAGAGGTTTTATTGGCCGCATTTGAAGAGGGACATGAGCACCATTGTCAAGAAATGTTATGTCTGTCAGGTTTCTAAAGGTCAGTCTAAAAATACTGGTCTTTAATGCCATTACCTGTTCCTGAAGATATATGGAAAGATTTTTCTATGGATTTTGTGTTGGGGGTGCCTCATATCCAGCGTGGCGTAGATTTTGTGTTCGTAGTGGTGGACAGGCTTTCGAAGATGTTGCATTTTATTGCATGCAAGAAGACTGCTGATGCGTCCAATATTGAGAAGCTGTTTTTTCAGGAAGTTGTTCGTCTCCATGGAGTTCCCAAATCCATTACTTCCGACAGGGACACAAAATTCCTCAGTCATTTTTGGATTACTTTGTGGCGGATGTTTGAGACTTCTTTGATTAAGAGTTCTACTGCCCATCCCCAGACTGACGAGCAGATTGAGGTAACAAACAGAACGTTGGAAAATATGATTCATAGTGTTTGTGGTGAGAAGCCGAAGCAGTGGGATTTGGCTTTGTCTTAGATTGAATTTTCTTATAACAGTGCAGTGCATTCAACTACTGGAAAATCTCCATTTTCTCTTGTTTATACTACAATTCAGAAGCATGTGGTGGATTTGGTCGAGTTTCGAAAGGTTCATGGAGTTAGAAAGTCAGCAGAAAATTTGGCTAAGGAGATTGTGGAGACAAAGGAATTTGTTAAGGCTCGTTTGGTGGCTTCTGGGAAGAAGAATAAAGAGGCTGCTGATAAGCGTAAGAGACTCAAGGTTTTCAAGAAAGGAGATGATGTCATGGTATTCTTGTGCAAGGAGCGATTCCCAGTTGGTACGTAAATTAAGCTCAGACCACGTAAGTATGGTCCGTTTAAGGTGTTGCTAGAGATTAATGATAATGCTTATGTTGTGACTCTTCCGGATACTATGAATATTTCCAACACTTTTAACGTGACTAATATTTATGAATACCATGAGGATGAGCTTCTTTATCCTGAAGAGAACTCGGGGTCGAGTTCTTCGGAGGTGGAGGAGACTGATGCAGGGCAAATGGTAGCGAGCTGTTTTTAACTGTTTTCCGGTTTTGTTTTTATTTCAGAATTAATTCCGAATTTCCTTTTTTTATTATTCCGAATTTATTTTGGTTTCTTTTAGTATTTAAAGACATCTTGTATTTTTCGAATTGGTTATCATTCATAATACTATTTTCGAGATTATTTTCTCTCTGGTGGATTTCAGAACCAAAACCTAGGGTTTGTGCTTGCAGACATTAATTGTTATTCAAGATTCGTGCTTGCAGTTCTCTTTGTTATTCTGACTGCGTCATATTGTAATCGCCGTTGGACGTTTTTCTCACCATCTTGGAATGATTGATTTTTTTTAAAAAAGTAAGCTCTTTAAAGTGAAAGGTTCAAGCAAGTGCGATATATTTTTATTTCAAATGGAAAATATTTTCCCCAAAAAGGATCAATATAATTGGCAATAAATCAAACGAAGGATCCAGTATATACGCGTCCAAATTTCAAATAAAGCTGGGCAAATGTATCACCGACTTCCGATTTCACTCTCCCGCCAAATCTCTTACATCCGTTGCGTTTTAGGAAAATCCCAATACCATTCGGATTAAGAAAAAAATCGGAAACATTATTTTACTGGTATACGCAGGGTTAGAGTACAAATCACTGATTTCTTATTTCATAATCTTTTACAATCGTTGCCTTTTATGAAATCCCAAAACTATGAATCAGGAATTAGCAAAAACTATATATACCTAGGTTGCGGAAGTAAACCTTAATTATTCAGCATTTGGTATCAATCTCTGTTGAAGCATGGAAAGTTGGGAAAAATTAGAGTTGTTGGGAGAAGGAGGGTACGGGGAGGTTCACTTGGCATCTCCCGTAGGTACGGTCTGTACGGATGTTAAATCGAGCAAGAGAATAATGGCGGTAAAATCCGCTGATTTGGATGACTGCAAGGCCTATAATTCCTTGAAAGCAGAAGCACAGTTCTTGTCTGAGTTGGACGGCGAGCCCAACGTTGTCGAATGTTTCGGAGACGACATGCGCATAGAGTACGGCGGAGTGAGCTACAATCTACTTCTGGAGTATGGCGACAGAGGAACTCTTTCAGACCTGATGGCCAAAACACCCCACATGTGTGAAGCTCGAGTTACGCATTACGCCAAAATGTTGCTCACTGCCCTCTCCAGGATCCATTCTCACAGCACTACAACACAAACAGGCTATTGGGATGCTAAAATGCGTCCCAATAGGTCTCTATTGGGACGCTTCCATTGATAG
>JAULKM010100071.1:0-10629 GCA_032355605.1 Rubia tinctorum
ATCAAACACACAAGATATATTTGTCTATAAATCAAAATCAACAATATCCATCATTATATATATATATATATATATATAAAAAAAATTGGTACCTTTAAGGGTTTTCATTGTAGATCATTCAATGCTTTTATCAACCCTCAGAAATCCATTAATGAACTTATCATCCACAATTCTATATTTATAACCCACCAAAAATAGGTGATTGATGAGCATTAAATGCACTTTTTTACACCGGTATTTTGAGCAATATACCGGTGCAAATGCATCTTCCTATAAAAAAATAACTGATACATCGGTACTAAATAATATCGCTGCTATAATTATTCCCCACTCTTGTATTTTTTGAACATATGCACCGATAATAAAAATTACCGATACAGGAATAATATTTTTGGGGCCAAATCCTAATGTCAAATCGAAACATCTGCACCGGTATAAATTTTCCCGGTGCAATACCGCTAATGTACACTGGTAACTTTTATACCGGTGTGAATCTGAATAATTTTTAAAAAAAATTCATATTTTGTACACTGGTTTCTGCACTGGTACAACTTTTACCGGTGCCTATTTTATTAAAGGCACTGTAATTCTAATAGACAGTTAGCCTACTGGTGCAATTGTGTTCATTAACACCGGTAGTATCTCCTAGGGATTTTTTACCAGTGCGTATGTACCTATTTTCCAGTAATGCACTGGCATTCTCCTTTCCTATTAGAGAAAATGAAATCCCTAGGTAAGGTGTACTTGTGTTCTCTCCAACTCTTTGACAACATTGTCCTTGTCGTCATCTTCAAATCCTCCATGTCGGAAGCATCTATCTCAAAGGATCTCTAATAGTAATTCAACGGGTCACGAAAGCAATATTTGTGAATCCCCAACCTTAATAATTTAGTAAATATATTATAATTGAGTTTATACTAGCATGATCTAGTTTTATTTTTCTTTCTTCGACTATACTTGAAAAAAAAATTATATTAAACAATAAGAAATTTAAAAAAATAAAAATATTAACTTCATTATAATATTTGTCTCAGGCATGTCTTTAGAGAATAACTTAGAAAACTACAAATCAATAGGTATCAAGTTGGAATAAACTAAAATAGAAAGAAGGTGATGCGATGTAAAAAATATCATTTATTAAATTTTCTCAGTTTAATATTTTTAGAGGTCAACACTATACCTTTTTTCCCACTGGGTTTTTCAATGAGTTACTATGATCATTTTAGTTTATTTTTATTATTATTAATGAAGCCATAAACTAGGCCGTGTTTGCTTAAAGGAGTTTTGGTAATATTTAAATTAGGGTTTAGAATTTTCAGTTTTATTTTGATTAGAAATAGATTTGGTAGGTTTACATAAGTTAGATTCATTCAAAAATTCATCTAATATTTGGATTGATTTACTTGGATGAATATGGTCTTCATTTAGATTTAGATTAGGTATTATAGATAGATATGGTTTTAGCTTATTAAAACTTCCATAATTCTTTTCAGTTTCTATTTGTATTGGCCTAATTATACTCTATAAATAGGGAAGGCCATCCATGAAATTTTACACATTATTATCAATAAAAAATTTAGATTGCCAAGTTTATTGCTAGCGATCATTAATCTTCATTGTTGCTTAAACCCGGGGGTAATTAAGTGTCAATACCATTTGTGAACTAATCCTACGAACTAGTTAGTGAACAAAGAACGCTTTATTTGTGAGTTAATCCCGCGGGCTAGTAAATGAACAAATTTTTGAGTTGAGCATCAATCCCGAGGGCTAGTTGGTGATCAGTTCGTGCGACTTAGTGAGAGTTCGAGATCCCTTCATTAGGCCAAAGATTTTAATTCCGCAATTAAGAGTATTCGCAAGGAGATTCATATCATTGCAAAATTCATACACTAGAAATTGAACGTTAGGTAAAGTATGAAATAGTAATTTACGTTTTAATCAAATAACTATATTTTAGGTTACTTATTTAATAAAAATATCAGAAATTCTATGATTAATATAAATTGTCAAAAATATATAAATTCTCGTAATTATGTACATTGATAATTATATGTGCATAAGAAAAAGAGAATTAATTGTTTATAAATTAATACATAAATATAATGAAAATAAAATAAAACAATAAAATGTAATTAAAATAAATAAAATAAATAAGAAACGTAGCCAGCACCAAAACCCATTAAAAAGAAACGTAGTCTTCTTTTTTGTTTAAGGAAAACAAGACCCGTATACCATTTCGTGTCACTTTCTGAAGGTACATACCACTCACTTCATTTATATTTAAACCTGAAACATGAGATTGTTAGAGTATGTGCAGTGGGGGTTTCATAGTTGTTTCAATTCGAAAATGAAACCTCATTAAAACCACAAAACCCCAAAATGGAGGTTTTAGTGTGGTCTCAAATAATTGAGACCGGGTCTTGGGTTCACATATGTGAAACTGCCCCAATTCCATTTCAGCTCACTAGCCCACGTGTTATGTCCTGATTGGGACACGTGGCATCCTCTCCCCCTTCCCTTTTAATTTTTTTTGCATTCGTTGGACACGTGGACTAATTCTGTGCTCTCATGTGTCCCAACAAATATTTTTTTTAAAACTAAAATTTTAAAATTCAGAAATAGTTTCTTTAATTTTTTATTTTTTTTAAAAATGAGAAATTTCTGATTTATTTTTTAAAAAATGAAATGAAATTTTGATTCTTTTTTAAAATTGAAATTATACTCTTTAAAAACATATATGATTATTTTTAATTATCGTTCATACAATAATTTTTTAAAAATTAAATTAAATTTGAAAAAATTAAATTCAATTAAAAAAATTACAACTATAGCATTAATTTTTTACATTTCAGTTTATTTTGGGTAGAAAAATTTGTTTAAATTATATATTGAAGGTAAAATTAATGAGTAGGATAGAGAAAATCAAGTGGAGTCCATGATGTGGTTGAATATTTAATGGAAATAAATTACAAGAGTGATTTCAATATGGTTCCACCATTGTACATGGTCTTACCATCTGAAGTAAAAATTTGTCTAATACCAAGAAAAACAATGGTTGTTTCTTTGATGAAACCCAAAGAAAAATCATGGTTTTAAAAAGAGAGCGACAAACCTTCTTCTTCAGAATGTGTCGGGAAATGGTTTCTTCGGATTTTTAATTTGAAGAAATCAGCCCCTTTGACAAATAAGGATATGGAGATTAAGGTGTTCAGATTAGTTTATGATTGAGTTACGGTAATTTCAACCGGATCTAAATTTTATTAAGGTGAGTGTTTTCGTCGCCTTAGCAAGAATTGAATTCAAAAGTGATTTTCGCATGCTATATTAGGCTTAATGATTTAAACGAATTATGGGACATTTTAGGTTTTGGAAAAAATGTTATTTTAATCTTGTGATTATTATTGTTAATTATTTTTGTTTCATAGTAATTATGTATGGCGTGTACTTTATCACACCGTGCTTAATTATTGTGATATTATATGTGGACGACCGACTTGTACTTTATCTTACCATGTCAAACTTGACTGCATGTGACTTGATTACTTTTCTATAATTTTTGGGGTTCTTGACGCGATTGTAGTTTGATGTAAATCGATGGGGAACCGTATTGATCGAACCGTATGATCAATCGGCTACACGTGGAGTTTCAGTATGCTAGCATAACCATCTTATATGAGCTCAAAATTAAAACTATGATTGGGCATGGTTGACGAGGATGAATTCTTGATCGTGATAGCCTTTGGGCACTACTGAAAATGTTATGCCATGTATGTTAGTTAGAGATGCCATATAGGCACTTGACTGCAACTAGTACTATGTGCAAGGATTTATGTGGTTATTTTCTTTATGTGATAACCAAAACTCCACTTGGTAAATATTGGAAATGAAATTGGATACAAATGTCAAAATTACCACCATAGGTGGCGATATGGCAAAGCTTGATCAGACATTAAAAGGATATGTTTGGAATCCTGTAAGTGACAAGGAATGTCCTATGACTATGGAAAGAATGAAATTTAGAGACGCGGCTTTGAATGCCTTGATTTATTAGCTTTGTGATGAAGAGTTGAAGAACAAATCGACAAAGTCTTGGATTAATTGTTCAAGAGTGTCGAACTATTGAAGACATCGTGAAGAACACTATACTTTTTCCCCGTAAGATTTTTAATGAGTTATTATGATTTTTTTAAATTAGTGTAAATTATTTTATTTTGAAATTAAGTTATTAAACTCGGCCACAAGGGCTTTAGATGAGTTTAATTTTAGCTATATGTTTAATTAGGGTTTACAAAATTCAGTTCTAATTTAATTAGAATTAGATTTGGTAACATTAGATAAGTCAATATTCAATGAAGACTTAGCTTGATGAATTTAGGCCATTATCCTATAATTTTAGTTAGTTTAGATATATATGGTTTTATCTTCTTAAATCTGCCATAAGTCTTTTCAGTTTCTTTTGGAAATTACCAAATCCTGTTCTGTTTCTAAGAAGGGTTGGCGAAACTATACCCTAAAAATAAGGAGGCCATTCACGAATTTATCAATCATATATTCAGAACTTGAGTTATTAATCTTTTCCTGTGAGCATTTCATTGCTACTTAATCCCGCAGATTAATTAAGTTAGCAAAACCTTTTAAATCTGTGAACTGATCCCGCAGGCTAGTTAGTGAGCGATTTGTGCAGCTGTGGTTAGGGTTGGACGAAATTACCCTTAGTCACAGTCAAGAATTTATCAAAACTCCTCAATAAAGATTATTTACAAGGATATTCATACCAGTCAATCTTGTAATCATTTTCATTCACACGTTCCAGCACTTCAAAAGGACCATCACCATGTGGACTTAATTTATGTTTCCGATGATTTGGAAACCGTTCCCTATGCAAATGCAGTCAAACCCAGTCCCCTGGTTCAAACATCACCAGTTTACGACCTTGATTTGCATTTTTTTGCATTTGTCTATTCAATCCTTAGTCCCACTTTCTCGTGTAACTGCTTAACAAAATCAGCTTTCTTTTCTCCATCAAGGTTCCTAACATTTTTAAAATTCAAAGGTATATGATCAAGGGGTGTAATAGGAAACCATAAACAATTTCAAAAGGAGATAAAGAAGTAGTACAATGTATAGTGTGATTATAAGCAAACTCTGTTATCGGAATGCACACATCCTAATTATTCAAATTCTTTTGCACTAAGGCAAGAAGGAGAGTGCCAAGAGTACCATTGGTGACCTCCGTTTGGCCATCAGTTTGTGGATAACTGGCTATAGAAAATAGCAATTTGGTTCCCTATTTGCACCATAGTGGATTTCAAAAGTATGATAAGAACTTAATGTTGCGATCAGACACAATGCTTGCAGGTATCCCTTGTAGCCAAATCACCTCTCTGAGAAATAAATCTGCCACATGCTTTGCATCACCGATTTTCCTACAGGGAATAAAATGTTCCATTTTCAAAAATCTATCAACCAAAACAAAGATAGAATCATTACCTTATTGAGATTGTGACAAACCTAGGATAAAATCCAAGGAGATATCAACCCAATGATTGGTAGGAACAGGTAATAGTGTAAAAAGTCCACGAGGCTAGTTTTTTACTTAGACTTTAATTAATCAATACAATTCCTAAAAATCCTATCAACAGAGATTGCTGTTTTTGGCCAATAGAAGTGTTCACGCATCAGATTATAAGTTTTAAGTGCACCAAAATGTCCCATAAGACCACCTGAATGTGCTTCCCTAAAAATTAATTCCCTCATAGAGAATTGAGGAACACAAAGCCTATTATCATGAAACAAAAATCCATCATGTCTATAAAACTTATCATATGCACCATTGTTGCATGCAGCATAAATAGAAGCAAAATCAGAATCAATTGCATTTAATTATTTCACAAAATAAAACCCTAGCATAAGACATTCAAGATGTATAAGTAAAGTATGCCTAAGACTCAAAGCATCAGCGACAACATTTTCTTTTCCCTTCTTATATCTCAATATATAAGAGAAAGATTCAATAAAACTAGACCACTTAGCATAATACTTATTCAACTTCATCTGACTCTTCAAGTATTTCAAATATTCAAGATCACTATGAATAACCAAACTCTTTATGCAATAGATATTGTTTCCATATCTCTAAAGCCCTCACAATAGCATAGAATTCCTTGTCAGAAACATGATAATTAAGAGCAACTCCCTTTAAATTTTCACCAAAATAAACTTTAGGCCGATTCTCTTGCACAAGAATAGCAACAATACCAACACCAGATACATAACAATGAATCTTGAAAGTACCATTAAAATAATGTAAATCAAGTATAAGAGCATTACATTACCTTACTTTCAATTCATTAAGTGCATTTTCTTGGCTTTCGCCCAACACAAACTTCACATCCTTTTTAACTAGTCCATTTCATGGTGTAACGATAGATTAAAAATCACGCACAAACCTTCTATAAAAAATAGGTAAAGCATGAAAAGATCTCACCTGATCAGCATTTGTAGAGGCCAATGAAGTCCTTATTGCCTCTACCTTGGTTTCATCGACTTTGATGCCATCTTGGGGTACAATAAAACAAAAAAAAACAACTCCTGAATCACAAAAAATACATTTCTTGATATTCGCATACAATCTAGACTCACGAAGTGCAACGAGAACCATCTTAAAATGCTTAATATGTTCACTAGTTGATTTAGAATAGGTAAATATATCATCAAAGTTAATCACAAAAAATTGACCAATAAACTTTCTCAAAGCATGATTCATCCACAGCATAAAATCACTAGGTACATTAGTTAAACCGAAAGGCATAAAAATCCATTCATACAATTCGAACTTAGTATTAAATACAGTTTTCCATTCATCACCCTCCTTTATTCTGATCCGATGATATCTCTGAGTTATATAAATCTTAGTGATGGAGATCCTGAAACGACTACCACCATAAATGAAGATATTCCACGTCTTGATCAAACATTGAAGGGTTATGTTCATGATCCTCTAAGTGACATGGTTGGACTTATGACAAGGTAAAGAATTAAGGTTAGAGATGTTGCATTGAATGCTTTGATTGATTGCCTTCACGATGAAGAACTTAAGAAGAAGTCGGCAAGGTCTTAGATTACTTATTCAAGTTTGTCGATTACCTGAAGACATTATGAAGAACACTACACTCTTTTTGCCATTGGGTTTTTAATGAGGTAGTGTGACCATTGTAACATTAATTTCATTTTTGTTTTTTGGACTAATAGTTTCAGCATGTAGGCTTATGGAGTTGTTCGAATAAATGACAGTCCATTAGGGTTTAGCATATTCAATTTTATTCTGATTAGAATTATATTTGGTAAGATTAGATAAGGTAATATTTTCCAGTCTAATTCTAAGACATGGTGCAGCCGAATATAGTCTGATAGGATTTGATTTTTGGTATTTTAGTTAGATATGGTTTTAGCTTCTTTAAGCTGCCATGAGATTGATTTAGATTCTGATTGTGATTAGGGTTTGATTTGGCCAAATTTTACCTCTATAAAAAGAGGGTTCAGCCGTGTTTATAGACACACTTTTATCAATAAAATATTCAAAATTTTAAGTTATTCTAATTATCTTCATTTTTGCTTAAACCTACGAGCTATTTAAGTTTCAATCTCCTTTTTAAGTATACCCTACGGGATAGACGGTTATAAAGAACCCTTGTGATCTAAACCTGCGGGCTATTTAGATAACAAGTCAGAGTTGGGTGTACCCTGCGTGCTAGATGTTGCTTCTTCGTGCGAGTTTAACAGGTTGGGCAAAATTCATGTTAGATTTAAAGATCCGATATTCTGTAATCTAGAGTCTTCTCAAGGAGATTCATATCAATTGGTATTAGAGCAAAGCAAAAGATCCTTGGCCGAGATTCGTCATCAGGGGTATTGAGTTTCTGTTTTGAATTTATTTCAAAATTTTTCTTTAAATTATAAACTCATTCGTGTCATATTTTTAACTATTTTGTTTGATCTTTCTTAGCAGGAAGGTTGAATCTTGAGTCGAAGGACGTCGAAGGATCCGAGAGTTAGAATACTCCGGTATTACTATCCACCTTCACCTTCATCAATCAAGTCAGGGGGACGTTGAAGGGTCTGAGCGTTAGCAAGTATTAACCACCTTCACCTCTTAGTCAGTTTCGTAGACAGTTTATGTGCCCGTGATATTTTTCGCCAACTCTTCAGAAAAATCATTGCATGCTCATAATCCTACTTGCTTTCATTCTCGTTCTTTGATTCCATAGTATTGAATTGTCTTGATTATGATTACCCGTATACAGAAAAAGAGAGTCTTTTGTGTCATTTTTCAGATATTGTGTCATATTTAAGATCCTTACGATCTTGAATACCTCGAAGTTTATTTGAATCGAGAGGAAGTTGTCGCCGATTTCTTTTCCAAGTTTTATATAGGATTAAACTATTTCAAAAACTTTTTGAAAATCAAAACAAAGAAGATCAGAATTTGAGAAAACCAGATCGGAAATTTGGGATTTGGAAAAATCAGATTTGGGGTCTTTTTGTAATTTTCAGAAAGTTTGGGGTTGTTTTGTAATTTTCAAAATTTTTAATTGTTACACGGCTGAATTTTTTTTGTAAATCAGAATCTGAGTTTGTGTGAAAAAGTTGTGAAAACTATCTTGATTTATAGATGCAAAATAAAGGAGAAAAAGCAAGAGAGAAAAAAATTATGGTTTAAGAAAGGAAAAGGAGAACTAATTCCTAGTTGAGAGCGGAGAAGTTGAATTTCTATATATAGAGGGCTTGGGTTGAATCAAAAACACACCTTGATCAACAAGGTTCCAAGTAATTTAGATTTCTTAAAGAATTTGGGGTTAAACTTCTTAATCCTATTTGGTTTTAAGAAATCGTTTTTCATTATCGGAATTTTTGTTAAGCCTATATAAAACATTCTTATATTGATCATAACTTCTTCGATATAGCTCCGATTTAAGCCATTAAAATTGTGTTGTATTCCTTATTCTTTGTATAATTTTGAAATCCATTTCTTAGAGCCTGTTTCTAAGTTTATATATTTTTAAATTTTGAATTACTTTCTGCAGTACTTAACCCAACAGTTGCTTTGATTTGCGGCTGTTTTGATTGAATTGTCCCCTTGTAAGCCTTCGCCTTGTGAGTTTCAAGAGATATAAACTTAGTGAGTGACCTTACCAAACAAAGGGGAGGGGGGAATTTTTATTTCTAACCGTTTGTTATTTCTTAGCGGCTAGCAAAGATGGCGGACAATAATCCTTTCGTCCCTCCTTATGTTAAAGATCCCAATAAATTTCCTATTACAAATCTATCTACTAGTAGGCGGGATGAACAACATAGAGATGAGGCAAATGATAGTTGGGAGCGACATCGGTTTAGGCCGAACGAACCTCTTGACCCAGGTCACTTTGCTGCAACTATGAACGCATTGATGAGCGAGATGCAGCGATTAGCACAAAAATTTGATTCAATGGCTCCTCCTATGCCACAATCAATGGTTAAGAGAGGTGATGATCCAAAAGTTGTGTGAAAATTTCAAGGTTATGGAAGTTCTGATGAAGAAGTGCAAGATTCGGAAAGAAGGTCACGACGAGGGTCATCCAGAAAACACCACCAAAAAAGAAGCCTTCTTCCCGATGAAGATCATACGATATTTCAGACTCAGGGTCTGGGTCAGATTCTGCTCGAGAAATAAAGGGGTTAAAGTATGAAATCCCTTGGTTTGATGGTCAGCACAATCCGATAAAATATCTTGATTGGGAGAGACATATTGAGAATCTGTTTGACCTGAAAAATTACCGGGAGAAAGAGAAGGTTAAGGTGGCGCAGTATTTCTTCACTCATTATACTGCTAAGTGGTGGAAGAATGTTAAAGAGAAGAGACATTATGCCGGAAAGAGACCAATCTCCGCCTAGGAGAGATTAAAGACCGAACTTTGCACCTATCATGTTCCACCGACTTATATGATGGAACAACATTCTTGTTTGGCGAATATGAGGCAAGGGTCTCGAACTGTTGTTGAATATTGGCAAGATTTGGAATTGACCATGAGGAGAGTCGGTATGAAAGAAGACGACGCGTTCATTAAGAATTGTTTCATGGAAAGTCTAAGGAAGAATCTTCAAACGCCAGTTCGCCTTCAACACCACATCTCCATGGACAATTTATTAATGAATGAAATGTTGGTAGAAAGTACCTTGCGGCCAAAGAAGCCACAGTTCGAATTTCCCAGTCAACGTTCAGGGTTTGACTCCGGAAACTCCAGTTTGGGCCAAGGAAGGACTACCTCTATGGGTGACCGAGGTTCGGGTCAAATTTATTCAAATCCGACATTCACCAATGATAGAAGGCCAGCTCCTCAGGTTTCTAGCCAACAGTCATCCAGAAGTTCAGGTAAGTCTCTTGTTTCTTCTTCAAATTCGGTTTCAGTTTATATTCCTACTTGTTTTTATTGCAATGATCACGGACATGTTCGCGATAACTGTCCTCATGAACAAATTAGGACAACAATGGAGGAGGAAGATGATGATATGCATGCACGGTATGACACCGAGGAAGAACATGTAGATGAAGAAGTCATCATTGATGATAGAGAAGTTGCCGAAATTACTACC
>JAULKM010100072.1:0-10628 GCA_032355605.1 Rubia tinctorum
TATTTACTTTTATTTATTGCAATGAGATACATATAATTATGATAGCCTTTTAAAATGAATCTCAACATATAAATAATTAGTTTTTTAATAACTTGAATGAAATATTATAAAAATAATCAAATTTTATTATATTCAATATTTAACAATTTCTAACTATTTCATATAGTTTTTCTTAGATGACTAAACTTTAAATAAAATTCTTTTTTTTAATTTAAATGTAAGAAGCAACGTGCACAAAAAAATTTAATTCTAATATATTAATTAATAATATTGCGCAACGCGCGATGGTACTCAACTAGTTTATTCAATTGGGTTATAGGGATGGAGTAGGTGTTCTAGCAAAGCGAACAATTGTTGCTTGCTAGTATGCCTTCTCCACTTGATGAGGAGGATGATGCCCTTTCATGGGGTGAACTTCTAACAATGGAGGTTGTGTAGTGAAAGAATGGGCGACCATTCTTTAACTCCCCCTCCCCAAGCCTTACTGACACAGATAGAGTCTTAAGCAGTTATTTATTTATGTAATAAATTTGCAAATAATATGTTGTAACTTTTCCTAGGGGAAGCTTCGTAGTTTAGGCAAGGAATTTTGCTGCAATCCTTAGTTTTTTGTATGGATCTAAGATTTAATGAAATACTTATTTGATTATGTGATGATATCACTTGTTTTTTTAACATTTATGTTGTTTAAGCGATGCTAGTATCGCTTCGTTATTTACTAAGTTTGCTAGGATTATATTATCTTGTCTTAGTAGGCCAGTAGTCTAGGGTTACCACTAGACTATTTCCTAGTATATCATAATTTCAAAAGGCTTTTGTGCGAGTTGGGTGCGCCTATCTAGCGATCCAAACCGGAATTGGGACACATCTTGCAAACCATGACCTTTTACTTAATAACACCTCATTTTGTTGTCTGTATATCTATTTTTACTGTCCAAGTGTGTAACTTGAGTTTTTAGTTTCTTTTTTTGCATCTCGTGTAACCATCTAATTAGATCGTTCCTGAGTTTACTGTCTTAGTCATTTATCTATTTGTTCTTTATGCACCTATTTTCATGGCTAAGCAATCTATATGATTCGGGTTTTTATGTAAAATTTCCTAATCTTGCCCCTTATTGTCATACGTCTAATTATCTAAATGGTTGTAATATGGAGGCATACCTCTGTTGTGGGTCTCTTTTAGCGTTGTGAGTTTACAATTACACGACATATCATTGCTATAAGATTCCTTGACTAGGTGAGCTAATTTTCTGCTCACCGGCTCCCTTAGGTGTAAGAATTGTTTGTTTCCGTCGATGTCTTGTTGTACGAGCAGTAGCTCTGGCCTTTCCCAATGACTATAAAACCCAAAAAGAAACACAAATCCTCACAGAAGGCACCACTGATGTGGTAAATATTTTTTGAGTTACGAGAGCTCCCAGAATCATCTACGGCGAGTCCCAACCTCATCGAGTACTTGAAAAAGTCCTTGGGATGGGCCATGTGGAGGAAGCTCCAACACTTCAGCCAGTATTGCTCTTGTCTAGGTATTTTTTAGGAGTAAAAGTCACTTACATTGTCCAGTCTTCTCTATTTCATTTATAGGGAATTTATCGTATGATCATGGTTCACTTATTGTGCTTCGCTCTATTGGATCGTGGTCCAATATTGGGTATTGTGGCTAGAAGTGCTTTATGCTATTCCCCTGGTTGGTTGGTTTGTGTTGGCGAGCCTATGTTGTCCTTTGTTGATTTAGAAAACCGGTCTGGTCTAGAGAAGCGAGTGCTTCGCTTGCTTAGTTTGGACTAATTGGGACTGGGTAGGTCATATATATACCAGATCCAGAATATATTTTTTATAAAAAGAATCAACTTTAAAAGTATAAATGGTTTTAAATCATTTTAAGCCCTACAAAATTAGGACTTAGTGCGGACACACAACCACACTTTCCTTGGACCACCCTTGTAACGGAAGTAGAGAATAATTGGGTAGATAACTATTGCTTGTAAATACTTGGGTAGTTATCTATATTTGGTTCTTTTAGTTTTTATGCTATTGGAGTAATTTATTTGGAGTAGATGTATTTTGATAAAATAACTAGCTAGTTCAACAAATACTTGCTAGCTATCGGCAAGGTAAAGAAGAAGTAGGGTAGTTCAAAAAATATTTACTACTCCCTCCGTCCTAACTCTATTTGCACTTGTTGATTATTTCAAGTTGACCTAAATTATTTTTCACCAACAATATATTTAATTGTGAACATTTAAAATTGATAAGAAAAAGTTGATAATATGAAAATAAATGTTACGACGATTCTATGAACATATGTATATATATTACTATCAACAAATCAACAAGTTTAGGCTTTCACATTAGCCTTTTATAACTCAATTTTTACTTTTCAAATTAACTAATTTTGACTAAATGAATGGTGTTTGTGCAAATAGAGTTGTGACAATGGGAGTACCTTACAACTATTTGAATTATAGATAATAATTTATTACTATGTTAAGAATCGAGATGAAATTACTAGTGTGGAATTATTCGAATGCGAATTATTACTCTATCTAATAATACCTTCACAGTTTTAGTTTAATAAATTATGTTCTTAATTGATAAAATCAAGCTCTCTTTCTATGAAGGTGATGGTAAATAAAAAGAAACTGAGAGTCGACGGGAGTGCACATGTTGGCGCACACCCGTTAATACAAAGAAACGAAAAATGCATATCCCTTGGCGAAAAAGTACTAATGTCAAGGGACCAGAATACTAACCCCTTCGTGCTTATAGGGGGCAAAAGCATACTACTATAACTGGATGACCATACGAAAAAACTCACTAGACCACCCTGAAAATGCAATTCGGGTACTACTTCTTACTTACAAGGTCTTCAATGCAAAATCAAACATGTGGAAGTCTGGACATAATCATGCAAGCGATGCATGAAGACTTGGTGTCCAAGGCTGAAAGAATGGTACTTCCGGCCTATAACCATCTGGTGAGTGAACCGGCCCTTCGCTAATCAAAGTTTGTTCCCCTCGGCCTTCGGCGATGGGGAGTTTCTACGACCATCTTCAACCAAGTATGGATGCTTGGCCTTCAACCACATAACCGAGGGATGGCCCTCAACCTTCAACAAAAACCAGTCGGTGTGGATAGGCCCTTTGAAACCGCTTGTAAACTCCAACTCCTTGAAACCAAATTTGGATTCGGTTTTCATACGAAGTGAAGTAATCAGCAATTTCTACCATGTACACCCCTAAGATAAAGATAAAGGACTGTTATTGGCCTTCAATTATGATCTCTGTGTGGAAATCATGGTTGATTTGTGAGGCTGAGAGTAATAGAATAATAGATGAATTAGAATCAGGTTGAGAGAGAAATACATTTCTTATTGGTTTTGTACATACCTTTTTACAAATTCGATTCTACCTTGTATACCCTTTATACTCACATTATATGTCAATACACACAGCCACAATGATTTGTGATTTTTACATTCTATCATGGTATCAGACAGGTTTTAGTAAAATCCTACATTTTTCTCTTTTACCAAGACCCTCCTTTTTCTTCCAATAAAAAAACAAAACATAAATTTCAAAAATACCAAAACTCCAATCCCTGGGGGTGACTATTGTCGGCTGCCACTTTCGCCGCTGTCTCTGGTCACTTATCGTCGTTCCTCGTCGCTGGCAATTTCCGCCAGTAGTCTCCAGACCATATCGCCGTTGTTCAAGCTCGCTACCATCTGATCGTCGTCCGCCAGAAACCTCTGTTTGCTCGACATTGCTGCACCGATCCACTACAACTCCGCCGTGTTCCGCAGTTTTCTCCACTAATCTTGGTCGCTAGTCTTCTTCTTCACAAAATTTCTGGTCTCTTTTCATCGTCAAAGCAGTTTCATTTTTCGTCGCCTTCTTTGTGTTTCTCCTTCTTCTGGTTCTGCCTTTTTCCGAGATCCACATACCTGACACGCGCAAAGCATCCATGGGCGTCTCCCACTTGTGGCGTGTGCCACCATGCGCCAGCTCTTCTCGTGACCAGATCTCCTTCCAGTGCATCTCTCTAATTTCTCGTGAGATTCAGATCCAGTCATCATCCTAGTCAACGCCACACACAGCTGCCCAGTCAGCACCGGAAAAAAGGTTTTTTTTATAATTTTTTTATTATGCCTCATTTTGATAAACCACGGTGCTAATGGTGTCATGTTTTGGGTCATGTTGCTTCTTCTTGCTCTAAATTGCTCGGTTAATGGTACCAGTTGCAGTGTCAGTGGTGTAAGAAATTTGGTCACTCTACCTCAACATGTTCTCACTTGGTCTCTCATACTTCTTCTTCTGGCTCTTTACTGCATGTTCGCTGTATAGCTGATTGTGGAGCGACCAACCACATAAATTCCTCTCAGTCAGCTCTTGATCGCGCGACTCCTTATTCCGGTAACAAACGTGTTATTTTTAGAAATGGTTCTACTCTTAACATTACTCATGTTGGTCATTCTCGAATATCTAATTCATTATCCTTGTCTGATGTTTTGGTGGTTCCACAAATTACTAAAAATTTACTGTCAATTAGCAAGTTGGCTCGGGATATGAATGGTGTTATTTGCTTTGATAATTCTTCTTTTACCATTTCGAACAAGTTTACTAGTGATGTTATTGGCAAATGCTATCATGATGGTAGCTTATATGTTATGGATTATGGTGGCGGTGCTTTATCTGTTTTTGTTGCATCGAGTGCTTCTAAAGCATATATTGAACTTTGGCATAATAGATTGGGTCATGTTCCTCACAACATTATTTCATCTTTGAGTAAGTCTGGATGTTTGTTGGTTACTAGTTTGCTTCCTAAGCCTTATTTATGTCCCTCTTGTGAGATGGCTAAAGGCAAGCGTCTTTCTTTTAGTGATAATTTAAAATGCGCACCACGCATACTTGATTTAATTCATTGTGATCTTTGGGGACCATCACCTATTGTCTCACGCACCTGGTACCTTTATTATGTCATTTTTATTGATGATCACTCTCGGTTTACTTGGTTATATCCTCTGCGGCGTAAGTATAATTTTATGGAGGTCTATATGCAATTTGAAGCTTTTGTGGAGAATCATTTTTCTACCACCATTAAAGTTTTTCAGAGTGATGGTGGAACTGAGTTTTTGAATCATCGCATGCAAACTCATTTTGCCTCTAAGGGCATTCATCATCATCTTTCACGCCCTTATACTCCTGAGCAAAATGGTCGTGCAGAGAGAAAGCATCGTCATATTACTGAGACTGGTATGTTGATATTCTGTCACTCTGATCTTCATAATTCATTTTGGTATGATACCTTTTCCACAGTTGTCTATATCATTAATAGACTGCTCATTCCGATTTTATCTGGTCAGTCTCCTTTCTCCATTATTTTTGGCACTCCGCCTGACTACTCCAATTTTCATCCTTTTGGTTGTCGTGTTTTCCCCTACCTGAGGACTTATTATGCGCACAAGCTAGCTCCCCGGAGTTGTTGTGTATATTTTTGGGATATAGTTCACATTACAAGAGTTATCGATGTCTTGATCCCCTCACAAAGAGAGAATACATCACTCGTCATGCTCGGTTTGATGAGTTATATTTTTTATGTTCTCGTACTGGTACTGGTACAGATTCTTCATCATTTGATATTTCAGCTTTTTTAGAGCCATCGTCAGTTCCATCAAAGGTGTTAGAGCCAATCACCTATTATTTTGGAGAATTTAGATTTTCATATTTCACCGGAAGCTCTAGGTTCTTCATGAAATTGTGTTCGCCTGCCACAAGGTGACCAGCATCATGTTCGACATCAGCCAGCACCACCAGCAGAACCGACGGAACCGCCAATCACTGCGCTAGCCACCCTGGTTGCCCGTGCGCCTCCTGCGCCAACGTCACCGCCACCACGTCGCTTACACGCGCCGATGACCGCGTCTTCATCGACCCCGTCAGCAGCTCCGCCGAGTCCGGCCTCCACTGTCCAGTCACCATCATTGCCGAACTCGGGTTCTGCGCCAATCACCTCGGTTCAGTGCTATCCCTAACTTTGGTTTCCTCTTCCCGACATCCGATGGCCACTCATTCTCGCACTGGTTCTTTACGGTACAAAGACTTTTCTGATTATGATATTTATGGTTTACGGAGTGCTTTATTTGTAAATACCGAGCCTTGTAATCATCATTCTGCGATCAAGGATCCGGACTGGGTTGCTGCTATAGACTCTGAAATGGCCGCTCTTCGCACTCAACAAACATGGGAGTTGGTTCCACGTCCTCCCAATGTTAATGTTGTTGGCTCTAAATGGGTGAATCGTTTAAAGTACAAATCTGATGGCTCACTTGATCGGCATAAATCTAGGTTAGTTGCTCAAGGTTTTTCACAATTACCTGGTTTTGATTATGATCATACTTTTAGTCCGGTGGTTAAGGCATCCACTGTTTGTACTATTTTATCCATAGTTGTCACTGGAAGTTGGCATTTGAGACTGCTTGATCTTAAAAGTTCTTTTTAAATGGTGTTCTTGATTCCCCGGTTTACATGGAGTAGCCTTCTATTTACAAAGATCCTATGCGTCCCGATCACGTTTTTCGTCTACGCAAGGTCATTTATGGATTGAAACAAGCACCTCGGGCTTGGTTTGAAAGTTTTAGTACTTTTTTGGTTGGCCTTGGTTTTGTGTGCAGATCTGTAGATACCTCTTTATTTGTGTTCTCACAGGGTGCCTCTTTACTCTATTTGCATATTTATGTTGATTACATTATTCTCACCGAGAATGATGGTCATCTCATTCAAAAATTTATTAATCGGCTTAATCAGGAGTTTAAGATTACCGATCTTGGCACTTTACATTATTTCCTGGGATTGGAGGTTGTTCGTCATTCTGATGGCTTATTCCTTGGGCAAGCAAGATATGCCAATGGCATTTTATTGCGTGCCGAAATGCAGAATTCAGCACCTATTGCTATTCCATTTTTAGTTTTTTCACAGTTTTCCAATTCTTCTTGGAAGCCATTCGAAAATCCCACACTTTATCGTTATTTGGTTGGTGCACTACAATATTTGTCCATTACGCGCCCTGATACTTCTTATGCTATGAACACGGTCAGTCAGTATATGCAGGCTCCTACCGATGACCAATACTAAGCTGTTACTCAAATTCTGCGCTATGTTCGTGGCACTATGCACTATGGTCTTCAGTTTTGCAAGAATTCTTCCGTTTTTCCAGTCTTGGGTTATTCTGATGCTGATTGGGGTCTTTGTTTTAAGACTCGTAGGTCTACTTACGGTTATGCCATTTTTCTTGGTAGTAATATGGTTTCATGGAATGCGAAGAAATAACCTACAGTCTCTCGTTCAAGTTCAGAATCAGAATACAGGATTATGGCCAATACTACTGTGGAACTAGCTTGGTTGATGAATTTACTTCGGGATTTGTGCGTCTCTTCCCGTGCGTCGCCAATTTTGTTGTGTGATAATAATAGTTCTTTCTTTCTTGCTCAGAATCCGGTTTCACATAAGAGAGACAAGCACATTGATATTGATTATCATTTTGTGCGTGAGATGGTGTATTCTGGCAAGGTCAAGGTTGCTCATGTTCCTACGGATTAACAGTTTGTTGACATTTTTACAAAAGGTTTACCTCGTCCACAGTTTGAGTTCTTATGGTCCAAGCTTTTCTTTGCGACAAGTACCACGCTTCGCTTGAGGGAAGGGCGGGAGGTAAGAGAATAATAGATTTAGAATCGGGTTAAGAAAGGAAAACTCTTTCTGATTAGGTTTTGTATATATATATTTTCATATCTAATTCTATCTTGTATACCATTTATACTCACTATATATATATATATATATGAATACACACTATCACAATTATTTGTGGGTTTTACATTCTATCAGTGAAATTGATATCACAAATCCCTTGAAGAGAGTGCAAGTGATTTCTAATGTTCCTAGTTCTGTTGCTCTGAAGTTGCGATACGAAAAGCTTCTGGTAGTTTGCTCTTTTTGTGGGCGGATTGGGCATGTTTCGAAGGATAGCGTTTTTAGGTTTGCAGCCCCTCCGGAAGTTAGAAATCGTGAAAATTAGTGTCGTTATCTCTGTGCTCGGTCTGGTGCTTCACCTTTCCAATCTCCTTCAGGACGTGCTGATGAAGGTGAACCTTGGAAGCAACCTTCTTCTTCAGGTCGTGCCCCTGATGAAGTAATACATTCTCATTCAAGCTCTTGCATTCTGCAATTAATCAATCCACTTGCAGATGATTAGAGTTGTTCCAGAATCATCAAGAAGCATCCGAAGCTGCTGCATTTTCTGATTCCAGAAGAAGAAATTCTGTTTGTTAAAGTTAGTTGTTTGTTAGAGCTAGTTAAAGACAGTTAATCCAACTGATTTGTTAGTTAGTTTTGCAAGTTGTAAATACAGTTTTAGGCTCCTTTGTTCTATAAATAGGGATCATGTACATTGCAGTATCTAACTTAATGAATGCACAATCAGAAAATTCTCTCTCAAAGTTCTTTTGTTTCATTTCGGTTTTTGATCATTCTTTGATCATCCAGAGATCACATCTGGATTTCTTCAGCCCCTTTGGTGGAGCGTGAGAGCACCCAATTATTTTCTGATCCTCAGAATTCTAATGCTTTTGTTTTCTCCCCAGATGCCTCTCTGCACCAGGAATTCAAAGCTTTCAAAGTGACACTGGAAGCATCACTTCCTCGGGCCTTTTTTAATGTCATGCATGCTTTCCAGACTCTCTTCGATTCTGTGTACAACGATCATTTTTCTGGCCTTACTACCCAATGACACGCTGTTTTGGAGGATTACTAGCGATCGGAAAAGGAAGCTGTTTGCCTCCAACTTCTGGTACCAAATTGAGCCGCTTGGGTAACGTCATGGAAGATGATCCTAAACCTTTTCCAGCAACTCAGACATTTCATTCCTTGACTAATTCACCATGCCAACATAAAGGCAAGATATTCGGTTGGCCGAGAGAAAGAATAAAGGCAAGAAGGCTCGGGGGACGGAGACTTCTGGTCATGGTGCTATTTCTGAAGCGGCAGCGACTGGTGTTACAAACCAGTCATGCCCAACATTATGAATCTCACTAATTTCAACTATCGCGGGCTAGGCCAGGCTCAGGCAGTTCAGGAACTACGCACCTTAGTGTGCATGAAACAACCACAACTTAATTTCTTATGTGAAAACAAATCTTCGGTAGCTTTCATTGACAGTCTAAAATCGCAGTTTAATTTTGATGGTGTTGTAGTAGGATCACATGGCCAATCTGGTGGCCTTGCTTTGTTATGGAACAAACAAATTTCAGTTCAATTAAAATCCTATTCTTCTTAGTATATTGATGTGCACGCACAATTGTTTGGTCAGACTATTCGCATTACAGGTTTTTATGGTGAACCTCAAGTTTATCGTCGTCGTGTGGCTTGGGAACAGTTTAAGAATTTAGCCACAGATACTCATATCCTATGGCTATGTCTTGGGGATTTTAATGAAGTTCTTTCTCAGGATGAATTCCAAGGTAGTAATTTACGTGCCGAATGGCAGATATCAAGCTTTCGAGATGCACTTGATTCTTGCTGTCTTTTTTATATGGGTTGATCAGAACTGACTTTTTCATGGCTTGAATTGATGCATAATCCTTACACTCAGCGAGGGAGACTGGACAGAGCAACATGTAACCAGGAACTGCTTGATTGTTTTCCTTGGTCTTCGGTGTCGTTAATCCCTGTGGTGTTTTCTGATCATATCAGTATCCTTGTTCAATTTCTTACTCAAGATCCTAACGCTCATCGCCGAAAATGTACGGAAAGGTGTTCCTTTGAAGCCCATTGGATTAAATCTTCTGATTGTGAAAGAATGGTTCAAGAAAGTTGGCAAACTTCTACCGGTGGCTTCATGGACAAATTAAAGGATTGCTCGGCGGGTCTCTTAATATGGAGTAAAGTTTCTTTTCCACTTATTCCTAGACATCTAGAAGATATAAAGCATAATTCGGGAAGGCATAGGATGGTGTTATCAATGACAAAGTTTGAGATCAAATATACATTCCTTACTGCAGGAATTTGATATGTTACAGGAAGCTGAAAGCATTAAATGACGTGAACGTGCGAAATAACATTGGTACAAAGAGGAGAAAAAGACCAAAATGGTGCAACAGTAACCCATGCAAGATAAATATAGGGAGGACGCATCCACAAAATGCGTCCTCACCATTGTTTTTGAATTTTCAAATTTTGCTGCAGAAGACGCATTTGCATAATGCGTCTTCCATTATATATTTTTTTTGAATTTCTGGATTTTGCCATTTCTTTTTTTTGTTTTCTTTCGTTAAAAAATAATAAATTAATTAGACTGGAAATGAAAATGAAATTATTAGCAATTTTTAATTCTAATCTTCCTTTTTCCCGAGAAAATCATATGAAAATTATATTTTCATTTAAATTCGACCCATATACAACTCAAAAAATAATATTATACTATTTTATACAAATAATAATTAAAATATATTTTTTCAAATTAATTACAAAGTATAATTCAATTACAATAGTATATAATAGTATATAAAGTAGTATCATTTTTATTTAATATAAATAATAAATTAATGATTTTATTAAAAAATAACGTATATT
>JAULKM010100073.1:0-10627 GCA_032355605.1 Rubia tinctorum
TGTCATAGGACCAATCATGTTGCTTAGAGGATCACGAACATAACCCTTGAATGTTTGATCAAGACGTGGAATGTCTTTATTTATGGTGGTAGTCGTACCCTGATCTCCATCACCTGGCTATTCAACAAATGGGAAATTGGTTTGGTTGGATCTTTTCCCAAAAGAGCTGGTAATGCGAAATTTCTAATCATGGCGATTGACTACTTCAAAAAGTGTGTAGAAACAAAGTCATTGGGAAGTGTCACGATAAAAGAAACTAGAAAGTTTGCTTGGCAAAACATAGTTTGTCGGTTCTGTGTACCTCAAACTATCGTAACAGATAATGGTACGCAGTTCACAAGCGGAACCTTCACCAAGTGGTTCCCGACGTTAGGGATTCTGCATAAATTCACGTTTGTAGTTCATCCCCAAGATAATGGCCAAGTGGAGGTAACTAACAGAATGTTAGTCCGAGGAATTCAAAAATGATTGGAAGGAAAGCGAACCACATGGGTAGATGAGATACCCAACGCGTTATGGTCATAGAGAACAATAGTGCAAGAGCCCACTAAAGAAACACCTTACATCCTAGTTTACGGTCATGAGGCAGAAGTACCAATCGAAATTGGGAACTCAAGCCTTAGAGTAGAAAGATTCAATGAAGGCAGTAATCTTGAAATGATGAGATTGGATTTGGATGAACTTGAGGAGAAAAGGCAACATGCAATGATAGCAGAGGAAAAGTACAAGGAGAAGGTGGCCCGAGCATATAATGAGAATTTCAAGAAGACGCAGTTTCAAGTTGGAGATCTCGTGCTATGGAAAAATGAAGCAAGCCTAGCAGAAGAAAAGAGAAAACAATGCCCAAAGTGGGAAGACCTGTACAAGGTAACAAAAGTGCATCGATCTAACAATTACGAGCTAGAAAGATTGGATGGCAGCAGTGTCTCAAACGCTTGGCATGCGATTAACCTAAGGAAATTCTATGTTTAGATCCTTAGCAAGCATTAGGAAGAGCTCAGTTGTACAAGAGCCATGATATGGTCATTGGAAGCCTTTTCATTCTTGACATCATTGTCTATTTTCAAGCGCGATATCATCACGACCGTACATAATCAATATCAGAAAAATTCTTTTGGGGAAACTCACCTAGAGTAGTGTTAACTTACATTTAATGCAAAATCCACAGAAACCCCAGCAAAAAGTGGCAAACTGTAGCACATTCCAAAGAAAACCAAATATCACACCTTGCAACCGCGAAAAAGTAAATTTGTACAATCGCAACACGGCAAGCTACAGACCTTGTCAAAGTACAAATAACAAAATTAGAAAAGCGACAAAAGCAAGCGATAGATCTTGTGGCTTGGCATAATGTAGGTTTAAAACCTCAATCTTGAAAGCTATAGATCTTGCAAAAGGGCATATATGCCTACAAAAGCAGCGACAAAAGCAAGCAATAGATCTTGCAAAAAGGTGCACATGCCTACAAAACAGCGACAAAAGCAAGAAATAGATTTTGCGGCTTCGCACAATATAGGTTCAAAACCTCAATCTCGTAAGCTTTAGATCTTGCAAAAAGAAATGCAGTACAAACAAATGCATGGAAAATTTTAAAAATAGTGACATTTTATATTAGTCGCAAGCAAACACATTGAAAATAAAAGGTAGCATAGAATAGAAGTACAAAGATAGTACTTGAAACATTTGTAGAAATAAATTATTACATCAAAGAAATGCAAGTTATCTACGCCTTGGTGCACGAGATGGCCTAGCAGAAGAAGAACTACCATAGTAGCAGGATTGCTCAACCTGATATTCCTTTAATATATTATTATCGTAGCACCATTTCATATGCAAGTAAGTAGGGTGGCAGGTTCACCCGCATCGTTCCATACGAACAAGATATTTCATACAGTACGCTTTAAAGTCAGCTATAGGACCGAACTATTCGCGATCAAGTTACATACGTATGACGTCCACGGTGTCTTGTTAACTTTTATTCAAATCTTACGAGTTACGTATTTCATCCGATAATTGACGAATATTTGACCTAACAGACTTAGATAAATTAATCCTCTTCCCGCCAATATTCATATTTAGATCTCCACGACTAGTAGAACCACGAGGCTCTGCAGAAAGGTCCTTGATTTTATATTTGTAATCAACACATGCTTGTTCAAGCTGATGCACACACGATTAAGAAAGTCACAATTAGCATGAAGGTGATCATTCTCACTACGCAAATGGGTATTCACGGTGAACTGTTCATCAAACCTACTCTACCACCCAGCAGAACATGTAGAAACATGATCGCATTCATCCCGCTTCTTCTTCAGATGATCTAATAAATACAAGAACACTTCTTATCTATGATCATGGTCTTCTGATGAGCCTCGCGTACTTTGTTAACGGCGAAATTCGGTGCTTCTCCTTGTTGACCAATCATTTAACCAAGCTTAGTTGTTTTCTCTGAATAAGGTCATTCTGTTCAGCGCAGAATTCTTTCAACTCGCGAATATAGTCTTGTGACTCGCTCATGGTCTTCTTCCATCCAAGTTTCAGATCATAAATGAACGCCGAACTACAGTGCCAATTCTTGAATGTGACTGGAAAGGTTGTGCATACGCACATACATACCAATACATTCGAGATCAAATAAGCTGCGAACAATATCCATGACGAGGGATTCAATATTGTAACTGTCAAGTACAAACTTACAACAAGGACAGTTCTTATGAGGGGATGGAGATGGGGAAGAAGTAGGGAAACGTCATCCAAAACATAATGGAATAGATTCCAGAGCAGAACTCTCACAAACTGAAAAACGATCACCAGAAAGGAGCTCAAAATATTCCTTGGAAAGGAAAGTAGTAGCCTTTACCGGTCTAATAGGGCAACATGAATTGGAAGACATAAACTGGGGATGTCACTCAGAATGAACTCTAGAACCCAACACATTAAGAAGATTTAAAAACTTACAGTCTATCATAATATCAAATCCCTGCATACGAATAAATATGAGGAAAAAAATAGAATTACCATACCAAATTCATATCAAATACAGTACATATGATTCAGATGCACATTAAATTACTATTATATATTACAGATATAAATTCGAATGGTCATAATTTAATTCGTAACTCTAAAATTAATTAATACTAGAAGGAGAAAGAGTTGTAGTCTAGATAACGAGAGCATACTCCTTCCTTTTCGTGTTTTGAGTAGAATTCTCCACGTTTGCATTCACCTCCGGGTTAGAAGATGGCTTAGGATCAGGAGAGGCGAATGAGTGGTTGTCAAGATAATCAACATGACACTCTCGTAGCTCAGAAATAGAAGGCAAGGAAGAAAGACTGGAAAGATGTGATAACAGGGCATAAGGATGCCCACCATCAGAAATCTTATTGGTGAATTCAATGTTAAGGGTGGTCTTCTACTGCTCCAATATCTCCTCGCACTTAACTAGTGAAGGTAATTTCTTCGCCTTTAGGGTATGATTCATTTTCCGCGGATCCACCAAATCTTCGCACAAACCAACATTACGAGCAGAACTATAAACTTCTTCAAAAATGTAGAAGAAGGACTTTGTTTTGAAAAGACTGTAAGTGAGAACTTGGGGATAGCTAGGTGAAGCATGACCGTTAGTCCGTATTTCCTCCAACTTAGTGCGGAGCCTACTAGCCTCTTCTTCAGCATCATGCGCACGCATCTCAGCAGCTTCATGCGAGATCTTTATAGCCTCACGCTCCTTCTCATTAGCTTTGTACTGCTCCAGTAGCAAACTGTCTTCCTTGGAGAATTTAGCAACCTGCTCACCAACAAGCTGGAGACTCTCGCCAATCTTATAACATCTGCAAGAAAAGACACAAATAAACATAACAGTCAGACATCACAGTAAGAGTATACCGAAATAAGACAAAACCCAATTTAAAGCTACGACGAAGATACCACAACCATCGATTCATGAAGAAAGAGTTTAGAAAAAGTGGCAGGAATGGTCCCTCCTGTTAATGAATTACTGCTTCACAGGGGAGGCTTATAACAGGAATGACTAGTGCGGCGACCTCTCTTCTCAGAGGGCCCCAAGGTAGTCGATGAACCACCACCCCGTTTCTTTCTCTTTCTTTGTTTAGCAGTAGCGGCAACATCATCTACAAATACCTCATCCCCTTCTGGTACCTTACCTTTAATAGGTATTAATAAATAATTTTCTTGAGTGAGATTCTCCTGAGAAACATAATCTGTAATAGTATCTTGCATTTGGACATGCAAGGTTTCCATATCACCAGGTTCATCAACGAGAATAAATTACCTGTCAATGGCACGCTTAACTAGATCCATATCTGCAATTCAACAAACAACATAGGTTAAAAGAAGACACAAATATAACTGATAAATACAAAAAATAAGGGATAAAAATAACGTATATGACATAGTGAAACCATAAGATAGCAGCAAACAAACACCTTCGCTCTCAGATGCAGCATAGCGAAGACCAATTGAGTGTTCGCTGAGTTTTAAGACAAACCTTGGAATTAGCAGTAAGACAAACCCCCAGCTTGAAAGCTTAGACTTAGGAACATTATAGTTCCAAGCCGAAAGGATCTGTTGGCACTCAACATCTAGTTTCACATATTTAAAAAATTTGCACCACAATCTACAGTTACTAGGAAACTTACTAACAAACTCGACAGTGGGAATAACATGATAAAAATTGAATTCTTCAGATGAGTTTTTACTTTACAAAGCCGATACAAGCTACAAAATAAGTCAATTGAAAAATGGACATTGGCTTGGGTACACACATAATGAAAACCCACAATGATCGCGATACCCTACGGATGAAACTGAGACAACGCGATTTGATAAGATAGAAGTAAATCTATGACGTGCTGGGGAAGAGGAAAAAACCAACAGGAAAATGCGAACACTATTAGAAATAAGATGAGCTTTGAGCTGAAGCAAAGAAATGAAAAGAAAATAACTTATAAATTTTTCAAGCATTCGTCCGACAAAATGCTATTAATGGCAGAAGAACCGGTGGGATGATCGGAATCCTCCCCAGAGTTAACACCATCAACCCGGACATCCTCTACGAGAGAATCAATAAGATTAGAGGTAGGCATTTGGGCAGGAACGACTCCTAAAATTTGAGATGAAACCTTATTAATTGGAGCTACAGAATACAGACAGTATATTCCGACAAAAGTATAAAAAAAGAAACACAGATAACACACTGTAGAAGACAATCGGATAACTTTCAGCCAACAAAATTGGTAGAGAAGAGATACCACACAAATTCACAATCGAGAAAAACGTTTAAGAAAGGGGAAGAAGAGTAAAGATAGAGAAACTTATGAGTTGAGAAGGCGGAGAACGACGATGAACGGGAACAATAAGAAGGGACAAGGATGATGAAATAATGAGATGTTTGATGAACCAATAAAGCCCAGTATTTAAATTAATACACTGAAACGTAAAAAATGAGGAGTCAAATCAGCCGAAAACACAATGATGGAATTATAACAAAAAGTAAGTTACCGTTTGCAGAATACGAGAAGGCAGCAGTATATGAATAAGTAATACGCGGAATAATGATAGAGTTAGGTCATTAAATTCAAAGCACTTATAAGGAAAGAAAAGATAACGGCAGGTGACGAAAGTCAGAACATCGTAACAAATAATGAGGAGAGAATCTCGGCTTAATGAATCAAGATCGCAATAGCTAAGTCTATCAGAAATGAATTCAAATTCAAATTCAAATTCTAGACATCTCAACAAGATTACAAGTGTAGCCAAGAAGCACACAACACTTCGCGAAGACAATATAAGTTACTGTGATAATGAACATGTACTACAATTTAAGAAGTAAACAGAACAACAATTCACACACATGAAACAAACATAGTCATCGCTTCATGTTTCATGGACTTCATTTCTTAGGGGCTTATGGTGTATACCTAGCCCACATACTAGAAATTGTTGGCCTTTAGGCCCAGCCCAAAATTCAGCCACGAACCAAGGAAAGCGGAGACATGTCCAAGAAGACTCAGCCATGAACTGAGAAAGGCCGATTCACGTCCAAGACTCAGCTACGAACTGGGATTATAGAAACCACGATGCAAACTACAATCTGAAATCCTAGTGGTGCGGAGCCGTGATTGCAGTCTACTATAAAAATAAGGAGAGTAACACTGGCTCGGGTAAGTGAAACTAATTTGAGAAATATCAATTCTCTCAAGGAAGGAGCTGACTTGATCATCAGAGCTCTTTCCCCAGAATGACTTTCGGGATCTTTCTTGCAGGTTCTCGCTTACAGTACGGTGATCACTAGCCATCTTGCCTAATCAAGAATACCACATCACCCATCCACTTACTTAATTTGAGCCTTGGAGCATTACATTTAGCATAACCCACGATTTTATTTCCCACCTTCAACAATGGGGATTTGGATTTTGTAAAGGCCTCTTGGAATGTGGAAGAATTTTTTTAGTTTTAAGACTGAATTTGGTCAAAGGTTCAAAATTTGCCTACTAATCATGACAGATGCAATGTCACTCCTTAGCATCAACATAGATTCAGTCTAACCGACCGTGAGTGCGAAGTTAGCATCTCATGATTGACTGATACCACTATGTCAAACATATGTTGCCGATGTCGCACCTATGTCGGTTAGACTTTTTACTACGATTTTGAATATTATTAACCTCAGTTACCATAGAACCAAGGTAAAAAACCTATTATTCACCTCAATTATTTGAAAACCGAGGTAAATAATACCCTTTACTTTAAAAAAATATCCGAGATAAAAGAACTTTTTACTTTGGTTATTTCACCTAAGCCAAAAACCGAGGTTAAAAAATAAAGTAATAGATGATATTTCTTGTAGTGAATAGTTATAGCTCAGTGACAATAAACATCAATACAATAATAATAAAAAATTCCTCCAATTTTTTAATATTTTCCCTTTCTAGTGGCATAAAGTTTTTTTAAAAAAAATGAAATGAGTAGTGTAAGTTAAATTAAAAGAACAAAAAGTGAATTGAATGAATAAAAATAATCTTGAATTTTTCAAAAGATGAAGATGCCAATAAAAGATCGGAGGTAGTATTAAAAGCTAAAGAGAAAAGTGTGTTTATAACCCTACATAATTGACATAAGGGTCAATAAAACCCTATGGTATTCAAAATGCTAATATAACCCTAAATAATCAGTAAAAGTGGAAAAATAACTATTCCGGCAAATTTTGGTCGGATTTCTATGAAATGTCTCTTTTACCCCTCTGAAAAAGAAGAAGAGGGAAAAGACTATTATACCCCCTACTCCTAAACCCTAATCTCATTTCTCTTCTCTCCTTCCTTATCCTGTCGGCCATTCTTCTTCTTCAACTTTTCCACTCCGGCGTACCAAGAACTTCTTCACATTCTTCACTTTCTCTTCTTTTCTCGTAGGTGGCAGAGGAGGCGGCGGAGGCACCATCTCCACTCCCAGCGAGACGTCATTCTCATTCTCTCGCCGACAAAGAGAGATAAACTAGAATAAGTTAATTGATTCAATCTAGTCCATAGTGAGATGAAGACGAATGGCTCACACCGTCTGATAAGGCCAAATCAGCCTAAGTGCGTCGGCTTGAGGTGGCAAGTGATGGTGACTGACAGTAGGAATTCTAATTCCAAGTGGGCACGGTGATTGAAATTGGGCAGGCGGGGGGGGGGGGATTTTCATGGTGGAGTCGAGGTGACTGGCGATGGTTTTTGCCTTAGATGGCTAGTGGTAGGGAGATTGAGTGGCACTAGGGTTTCAGATTTGAAACCGAGTGATGGCGGGGTGGTGGCGCGGGGTTTTCGAGGTGGAGTCGAGATAGAGTTAAGGTGGTGGGCGGCGGGTTGGGTTGGGTGCTGGCAAGGGGTTTTCTTGCCTAGAATGGGCAGTAGTGGTTGAGGAGCAGGGGCGATGACCAAGGGTAAAATAGTCACACTATTTCAAGTTTTGTCCTGAGGGACTCATTTCACATGAGGCCAACGGCCGGAATGTCAAGGTCAATGTCGGAAGTTCCACCTTAGGTTTATATTGGCACTTTCATTAAATAGTTAGAATTGTTTTTTTTACTTTCAAATAATTGTGATTTATATTGACACTTTTGTAACTCGGTTATACGTCCCAAAGCTAAACTACGAAGGTGATGGTACATACAATCTTATGAAGACTCATGGGTGTACGGAGGATCGAAATACACACCACATGTTTATTCACCAAAACAGGTAGAAGCTCTTGTCCTTTCGAACTGGATTACTCTCAACCATGGAAAAGGGCATTCTAATAGAGCGAATTCAAGGATTTGCACAAATAGTGATTAATGCAGTCAGGAACCAATATGAAGATCTATCGGACTTTGCCCTCATCATTGCTGATATAGTTAATCTTGTTACGAGATGTAACTGCCCATAACTGACATGGATTGGGCGACATGCAAACATTGTAGCTCATATCTTAACTCAACATGCTAAAAACTATGTAAATTTCATTTCACAATGGAATCATATCCCAACATTTGTAACACATCTTTGGAATGAATGAAATTTCAACCTTTTATCTATAAAAAAGGTTATTTACATTTATAATCCTGACTTAAGGCTGAAAGTGCCAATATGACCCTGCAATCTGAGAAAGTGTCATTTTAACCCTAAATTTTGGAACAATTGTTCTGGTATACCCAAAGTCTATTTTTCCAACATTGACGGTTTAAATTCTGGCAAAGAGAAAAAATAAAAAAGACTGAAATTCCCCTTATCTGAAATCTTAAAAAACACCCCTAGTCTTTAAACTAAAATTTTAATAGCAAATTTACCCTTAAGGGTTCTTCTTCATCCTTTCTAAAACCAGCGCCGGCGGCGGCTGAAATCTGGAGTTTCGCCGAAATCTGGTGTTAAGAAAAACAGAATCATATCTTTTTCAACCAATTTAAACCAATATCATATCTTTTTCCCATTTTTCTAATTAACACAAATAGAAAACAAACACTATATAGAAAATTCAGCTCAACAACTAAAACCAAGAATACAGACACACATCATGCAGAAAATAACAAACCTAAAAACAAACCAATTCCAATCAAAATAAAATAAAATCTTTTACCCATTTTTCTAATCAAAACAAACAGAAAACCAACATTACACAGAAAATTCAGCCAAAAAAATTCAAAATCAAACAATGCAAGAACTGACCTAGCATAAATGATCTTAACACTGATTTTTCATATTAGGCTGGGACCAATTGTAAGCAATGTAGCCGGTCAATCCACTCAGCGATAAACACCCTGCAAAATCCTCATATAAGAAAAAAAGAAAACCCAAATCGTCAAATCCAATTTCATGAAAAATCCAGAAAATTGGAAATAGGAGAAATCTTTACCAACTGTTCGAAGCATCTTTACCAACTATTCGAAGCTTGTGCTCCACAACCCTTTCCCTCGCACAATCTAAGGTGCTGATTTTCTTGTCCGCCATATTTCTTAATGATTTGTGATTCTTATTGGATTTTCTTTTCTTTGGTATTTTCTTGATTTTGAATCGTTCAAAGGAATTTGGAGGAAAAACAATGCATAGGCTTGAACGTGTATCGCCAACCCCTCTCTTTAATGCCAAAGAAGACGGAGGTGGTGGGGTTGGACAGGAAGTTGGAGAGCTTTGGAACGAAGGTGCTAAGAACGAAGGAGGGATTCTGGTGTGATGCCTCGGTTTCTGTGCGACGAAGTGAAGAAAGCAGGAAGGGAGGCTGGAGCGGGAAGAAAGGCTAGAGTGAAATAAAAAAATGAAAGAGGAAAGTAGGAGAAAAGGAGAAAGGGAGAAATAAAGTAAGGGCAAGGACGTCATTTCATATTTTTTGACATTTTTCTTTTTTTATAATTAGGGTAAAATGGTATTTTCACCGAATTCTGGCAGTAAACGGGTTGAATAAAAAGTCAACATGGTCAAGGGTTATTTTGACACCTTTTGAGATTGTAGGGTTATATTGGCACTTTCAACTTAAAGTCAGGTCATTTTAGCACTTTTCTAAAAAAAAGCAAAGTCCATCTATAACCCTACATAATTCACGAAAGTGCACATATAACCCTTTGATAATTGAAAGTTCAAATATAACCTTTTCTGGAAGTTAGAGGCCGGAATTAGATGAAAACTCTATTTTACTCCTATGATTTTTTTATATAAAAATGAAAATGAGTGAAATTACTATTATACCCCTTCTCTCCTTCTCCTTCAGTGTTTCTCTCCTTTCTCTCCTTCTCCTTCTGCGTTTCTCTCCTTCTGCGGTATCTCCTTCTCATTCTCCAGTGATTTGGGCGTCCAACGATGAATTGTGCTTCTCCTTCTTCAAAGAAGTTGCACGGTTGAAGGGTGAAGATGGTGGGGTTGGGCGTCAAGCGGCGTATGTGGTGGCGCTGGCAGAGATGGATGACGTGCTAGGGTTTTAGGGGGGCTAGGTGGCAGGCGGAGATGGTGGTGGTGGGGGAAAGGACTAGGGCTTCGATAGCGCGTGCTGAAATGGGTGACGAGCTAGGGATTTAGGGAGAGGCTGGGTGGGAAGCGGAGATGGTGTGGCGGGTAAGTAGACTAGGGTTTCAGCGGCTTGGGTAACAACCGGCGGT
>JAULKM010100074.1:0-10627 GCA_032355605.1 Rubia tinctorum
TTATAAAATTTATAACTACTACACGTTGCATAATAAAATTTTAATATTGCAACAATGACCTTTTACCTTTTATTATTAGAATTAAACATCATATTTCCATAAGCTTATGGAAATACCGTCTTTTCCAAGATTTTGCCAAATTTTTTAGTGCCGACATTTAAAAATAAAAATTACTCTTTGAGTGGGTATAATGGTTGCATTTGTTAAAGGCAAAGTCTTGGTAAAGAACGGCTTTTCATAGGCATATGAAAAGACGGGGTTGAATTAGAATTATAGAAAGGTAAAACGTTTTAGTTGCAATATCAAAATTTTATTATACAACATTTAAGAGTGATGGGGTTTATAACCCGATTAATACAACCCGACAATTTTATTTTGATTTCTTCAAATTTACAATTTAAACCTTGGTCTTTTCATAACTTATGAAAAAACCATCTTTCAAGAGACGGACTCTTTGTTAAATTACATATTAAATTTAAAATTTTGAAAATATTTTTTATGCTATATATTTTTATATTTTCACATTTAAATATATATTATTACTTATTTTAATTTTTAAAATATAATATTTAAATTTTATAAAATTACATCATTTAAAATAAGACTCAATGTGAACGCTATAAACTTATGAAAATACAGACTTCCTTGTTACTCCAGAACTAGACCGAAAAGAAAAGGGCGGAAGCAGAGAAAATAACAGAACAGACCATAACTCATGGCACAGCTAGAGTCACAGTCTGTCACTATCTGAAGACGGCTATGTGTGTACACATTATAACGAACTTGGTCTTAATTTAATAATCATGTCAGCAGAGGAGAAAAACGCACCTCCGGTAGATGACCGAGATTTCACCGCGGTTACGAAGCTGGCCGCCGTTACCGGCGACAGCCAAGCGGCCAAAAGCGGCGCCGCTAAGGTCGAAGTGAGCGCGGTCATTGGGGCAGCCGGGACATTCGTCGGTGATGATTACGGTGACAGCCCTTCTTGAGCATATGGACTTGTCTAAGCACCTCACTTTGTAGCATTCTCCGCACCCTTCGCCGCCCTTGAACAACACCGGGCTCACCGCCCCAACTCTCGCCTTGAACGGCTTCACATCCACCAGCGAACCATATCCGCACGCCCCACCTTTACAATTTACAATAATATAATAATATTTATGTCCAAATATAAGGTGTGAATGTGAAATTGACTTCAAATCGATAAACCAAAGAATTTTCTTAAACGGGAGCATCAAAACAGTAGGAAGACTCGCAGTCGGAAAATTTTGGAAAGTCGTCAAAGTAATGTGTAAATTGGGACAGTTGAAAGAAAACAAATGTAAACCTAAAATCAGAACAACGAAGAATCATACAGTAGGTAAAAGAGAAATGTGGTAACTCATACTGGCGGGACAAAATTCCATCAATGTAGTGTAGAAATTTGCCGAAGATTATTTTTCACTCGTAGTATGAGTAAAACAGAAGGGAAAGGGAGAATATTTTCGGTCATAATCAAGCCTCAAAAAGTAAAAAGTCAAAAAGATCCCGGAAAAACTAACAAAAAGAAAGACTGTTTTGGCCAAGAAAGAGGGAGGGACTTTTACCATTGCTGCCGTCGCCTTCGGGGCTGCCGTACCAAGTAGCGGAGGCAGCGGTCCAATGTGAGTCGTACGTTGGATGGTGGATGGAAGCGGCGGCCAGAAGCGTCAGCCACGACAGAGCAAAAATCCGGCAGCAATTCCGCAACCCAGAAGAACGACGGAGAGATTCCATTCCCATAAGGACAATGCGCTTCTTTTGGGCTGACAAATTAAGGAAGAAGGAGAAAGAGAAGGGGCGGAATTGGCTGCCGACAGTTTTTCTGGTGGGCTAAGGGTATTGTAGTATACCGTTAGACGTTAGTGAGTGAGACTCTGTGCTCTGTTACATTTGTAGTGTGGTGCTTCCTATTGCGCTCTCTGCATAATTTTATAAAAGGGGCAAAAGGCTTCTAATTGAACAAAAAGTCGACACCTCGCATTATGGCCAGATTGGGTCTTCTTTAACTAAATGTTTCTCATCAAATCTTGCTAACATGACTTGTGAAAAGCTATATCATCCCGTGATTGTCGGCCATGGGGCACCAATGTGGCACTCCAGATATAAATCAAGGTAATTGATATGGTAACACCTGCAGGTGTACCCTAGTGGCAGAGACATGGGTGGAAATTTGAGGAGATCCAGGTTCGAAGCTCGGCCGCCACCGTGTGGGATACTTCCTGGAGCCAAGTTTGGCCTTCGGGCCAAGTGGACTGCTCTGGGCTCCTAGTGGGCACCGAGTATGGACCAAGCTCATGGTTCTTAGCGCTGGGCTACCGTGACTTACCTCTCACATGATGGCTGTGGTGTCGGCTGGTGTGGGCTGCTGAGGGCGAGCAGTGATCGCCTTTTGAGGTAATTGATATGGTAGATCTTTATGATGTACTTGAATCATTCAGTTAAAATCGCCTTAAGATCTTATTTTATTTGTTTTTTTAGAGTAGTCATAGACGTGCAATAAATATTCTTGTGAGAGTTTTTTAAAATGTGGCTTTTTTAAAGGATAGAACTTGTTAGGGATTTGATGGTAAAATGGAGTTTATTTTTATAATTAACAAAAGTTGAGGATCAGAGTTGCATTTATTTTCACACGAAGCATAGTCTTCCTCTACAAAATGAATCTTGTCATCAACAACTAGTACAGGTCTCCATGTCCAAAGACTTCTCTTTATTGCTATCTGACCACCCCACACTGCTGAGCCGACTATACTTATTGCCTATTGGAATACGTACAAATGGCATCCTCCTTAGTTTTGGATTTCACCCAGCTTCTTCTCAGTGTTTCAAATTTCGGTACCCCTAAAATTTCTTCACACTTTTTACTCCGACTCCGGTCTTAACACTTCTTAATCAAAGAAAAGAACATCCATAAAAAACATCCACCGTAAATATGATAACTAATTAATTCCTCATTCAATGGGTATTCAGTATTTCATGCATTTTATGAAATGGGTTGAAGCACTGCCTCCCATGGGAGGTAGAGGTAGAGGTAGACCAGAGTGGTGTGTTCGGTATATAAAGGCGGTAGTGAATTTAAGTGGGCCATTTTTTGGTGTTCTATAGAACCAATGATGTTGCGGTTTTAATAACTGATGAATGACTTTTAGGACATGGGAACTTTTCCAATTTGTTTCTCTTTGTCAGTGATATGAAGGCCTCGTGCCTGCTCATCTTACACGAGGCTTGTGTATTACATGACCCATGCCCTCCCGGTACCTTCTCTATTCTAACACTTTTCATTCAAAGAATATTTCCTCCTAACCACAAACGCGAGACTCGATCTTAGACTCAACAATCAACCAGAGTTCCACTCAAAAACACAAACCGACAAAAATCAACTACCAGGAGCATCAAAACAAAACAAGGAAAAACACTGTATTTTTATTGTCGTCCTCACGACTTATTCTTCATGCATTCTAATTTATTTTTTTTAAAACTACCATTGGGTCTGTGGAGTCGCCATCGGCGACTCCACCCACGATGACATCTTTAGCCACTTTCTTGGGTTTGGGAGGTGGCCTAGGAGGTTTTAAGTTCTCGCCACTCTCCACCAACCGCTGCAAGTTAGTGAGCATAGAAAAAGCAATTCATACTAAAAAGATCATTACTAAATTCATGCATGTCATAGGTATCATCAACATTATTATCACAATCAAAGTTCAAGGTATACTTTCTCTCCTCACTCTCATCAAGGCACTCATCATCCTCAATCATGCAAGAATCATCATATTGAACAAACTCATCACACAAAGTTATACCCTTGCATGTAAGAGAAGATCATGCTTAGACTTGTAAATTTAAAAACCAACCTTGTCAACATCTTTCTCTAGGGTTAGTGTTCCCAGATGGACATTTACTTTAGTCCTTGATTTTTTTAAGAATGGTCTCCCCAATAAAATTGGGGGTGCACCTCCATCGTGCACTACATCAAGGACATAAAAATCTGTTGGGAATAATAGAGTTCCTACCCTAACCATAACATCATTAACTATACCTCTAGAGCTATCTTGGGAATGGTCGGCTAGTTGGACAATCACCCTAGTGTCCCTTAGTTCACCTGGGTCAAGATTCTCATATAGGCTAAATGGAATAACATTGATAGAGACACTTAAGCTAATCATAACATTCTTTCCCAATTTACCTCTTAGAGAAATGGGGATTGAAAACATTTTGGGGTCGTCACACTTTTTAGGTATGTTCTTATGATCTAAGTTGACTACTACCCCTATTTTCAATTGACCTAGTTTCCTAGTTGGCTTGTTCATTCTTTTAGTGCAAGCATTTTTCAAGAATTTAGCATATGAGGAAACTTGTTCAATGACATCAAGAATAGGAATAGTGAGCAATAGTGAGCCAACATGAAAGTAGACTCGATCGTGTGCCAACAAAGTGTGACTTTCATGTAATTCACAAATGATATTAAGAACAAGCCAACATAATGATCACAAAACATAAAGAAATAGGTAGATCTAGAAATATTACAAAATAAACATCAACACATGAATACAAATATAATCCCTAAGCTAGATCTCCGCTCCCTAAGTATTGAACCCAAGTATTTCATTGGATTCAACACTTTTGGGGTAAAAGAAAGATGAAAAGTTGAAAAGAAAATAAATTAGAGAGAAGTGAGAGTGTTTTCTCTCTCTAGCCCCTACTAAGATCTAAAAAATGAGCATAAACTTGAACCTTACTAGACAAAAGGTCCATATATGGTAGTAGCGAATTGGGCCTAAAAATAGGCACAAAAAGTTGCCAAAAAAACTAGCGGCTGCCAGGGTTCTGTTCCAGACGTGTTGGGCGCACCTCGTGTCACCTGCACGTGGGCTGCCAATCGGGTCATCATTTTCTTGTTTCTGATCTGCGCCATGCATCGTTTCACGTGCCCCATCGATAGGAACCTTATCTTGCTCAGTACTTCGGCACACCCCACTTCATTCTTCACACCCCGTGGACTGGTCTTGACATTTGTGACTTGAAACAACACGGGATGTGTAAAACGGAACGTCTTGCCCCCCATACTTTGCCATTTTTTGGGTGAAAAAAGGGGAGCCTCGTGCTGGATTTTGGCACGGGCCGTGCCAAGGACCCCTGAAATGGCCATGTCGGTTGGTGCGAGCCATGCTAGATTTTGGTCTGCGCCAATCATGTGCAGTCTATGTCGGTTGTTGTTTGTTCGCATAGCTAACTTCTTTGCTCCGCTACGCGTGAACCGTTGGTCCGATTTTAGAGTTATTGTAGTCGATTTTATAGAGCCCGAGAAGACGAATCCAGTGGTGGTATCCTCAAATGCTGATTTTTCTCGAACTTTGCCCAGAACTCCATGCAACCTCGAAGAAGGATCCCTCTGCTTTTTCTTTGGCCTTCTTGAACTTTGAATCCGCCTTTCTTGGTCCCAATTCTTTCTATTACCACGATTTGAAGTTCATAGCTTTCGATCTACTACCATCCTTGCGAATGACCTTCAATATTTTCTACCATTAATATTTTCTACCATTCTTGCGAATGACCTTTAAATATCTACTACCACCCTCGCAGATGGCCTTCCACCAAAAGGAAATGAAAAAGCACCCACGAGAAACCTACTAATTAAATCAAAGAGAAATATTTAGGTGCCTGTAAATACCAAGTGTCCATTAGTCTCAATTAAATATACAAAATACGGGATTTAGACAAGAAAATCAAAAGTGGTCGTCTAAACCCTTTGTTGTGCAAACCTAACTAAAAGTAGCAATCAACCATACAAAAGATTATATTAAATGTGTTAAATGCATCGGCTAACACATGCATAATTGTGCACATCATTTCTTTCCACAAATTTGTCGTCCTCTTGCACAACCTCCTTCTCGGCTTAACGTACCTCCTTCTCGCTTCTCAATTTCAAGGCACTCACATTGCATCGATTCACCACGGGTTGGGATGGTAACTTTTTGGATTCTCTAGCTTCAAGTCGGCTCATCAAAGTGGCAAGTTGGCCAACTTGCACTTCAAGGTTCTTAATACTTGAAAATGCTCTTGTGCTGAGTTCCTCAATCTCCCCTCTTGTTCGCTTTGCAAACACATCATTCTTCTTTTCCAATTGTGAGATTGCCTCAAGAATCTCCTCCCGGTCCGACTTGTACAATGGAGCATTGGTGTTGGAAGGTCATTCTCCCCTCGGGTGGGGTTGGGGTGGTCCACCTCGATTGTACCCTTGGTTTTCATCGCGTCACTAGAAGTTCAGGTGGTCATGATATCATAGGTTGAAGGAGTTTGCATAGGGTTCTTGTCTGTCTCCACCTTGATTCCCTCAAAACCCTTGTTTTTGCCCCCAAGCAAACTGCCTATTCCCACCATTAAAGTCTAAGGCCTTCACCTCCTTGAAGTTGTCAACCATTTAAGCACTTGTGTCGGTTGGGTGATCAAGCATACAAATACCGCACACCTTCACTTGTTGCGTCCTCCCTTTCATAAACTCTTTTATCATGGAAGTAAGCGCTTAAACTTACTCTTCAAGCTTGGGAGAATGAGCGGGCTCATCTAAAGTCTTCACATGGGATCGGGTCCTAAATTGCCTTGTACCGTTGGCCATCTTCTCGTACAACGCCATTGCATCTTTTGAGCTTTTGTTTGCTATAGAGCCATTACATGCCACATTCACCATGCGTATGTCTTCATCGCACAATCCTTCAAAGAAGTAATAGAAAAGGTCTTCTACCTTGAATGGATGATAGGGGAAACTTGCTAATAGCCTCTTTAACCTCTCCCTGTATTCATACAAGGACTCATTTGCGAGTTGCAAAATATTGGAAAGTTTCTTCTTCGGTCCCGTGGACTTTGAAGTTGGGAAGTATTTCTCGAGAAATATCCGCTTCATATCCATTTAGGGAGTGATTCTCGAGAAATCTCCGCTTCACTCTCATTGTGTGTCAGGAATAGCTAGTGCGGAAAACATGGTTTTGAGGGGTTTTTGTATACAAATTACTGAACATGCAAAGCAAGAGAATAAACCATATTAAGATAACACTTGGGGTAATTGTGTAACATGACCGATATATGATTTTGATCCTAGATTCTATCAAATGCAAGACATATAAACCTATCCCAATGTGTATGTCACATAGTGTGGTTGATAGTCAACACTTCCTAATGTTTGTCACACAAAGGTGCCCACATCTATTCTATAAACACCACCTCTGTAATTAGGAATGGGCTTAAAAAAGCCCAGCCGTTACGTGCTCCTCTTTATACTAAAGAATTACATCTCAGGGCTTCACTATGAACGCTTTTACCTAAGCCTACAGAGGCAAAGGAATATGCATCTTATGATGACTCAATGGTTGAAACAACATTGGTGGCTAAACTACATCCCTAGTTGCTACAGACTATTAAGTTTATCTATCGGGGTTCCTGGCCCAGTCTAAATTAGGCATACACTCATGTGGATTCGGTGTTCACGGCCTATGTACCAACACTTACGTAGTCGGGACTCTCGATCTCGCACATCCTAACCAGACATTCCCAAGGGCAACAAGACTAGCGCAATTCATGTTACATACTATAATGGTGTATCAAAGAGTAAAATTAACATGCATCATTTCAAGAATGTAAAGAGTAAATCAAGCATAATCTTCATACACATATAAGATAGGGTAATCTTGAATCTCACTTAATCTCTACCAAGTCATGAATACAAATTAGATCCCCATGCAAATAAACTACTCCCTAAGCATTGAACCCAATTGTACCATTGGATTCAATACCGTTGAGTAAAACTAGAAAGATTAAAAGAAGAGAGAAGGGTTATTCTCTTTCTCTCTCTACTTTTTTTTAAAAAAAGATTACATACATGTAACCAAATTACATATAGACATCATAATCTATGACCTACCCAGGAGACAACATCATTGAATCTATAGAAGATTAGTGGAGCATGAAGCCTCATCTATTTGAATAGTAAGGGACACCTTCCTGAGAACACCCAAACACTGCACCACCATAGAACTGCCACCACCGAAACTAGATAGAACCACTACAATCTTACCATCATCGACCACATGTAGGTTGGGAAACCACAGCGGTGACCACCGACATGGTCTCATGATGCCGGGTAATCCCCATCGAGAAATTCCTCTAATATTCTTAATTTTTTATGAGGGTGTGTTTTGAACCCTGGACCTCTCAATTATAGAGAGTGTGAATTACCACTAAACCAGACCCAATTCACCTTTCTCTCTCTATCGACTCTTAGAAATTAGGAGAATAGAAAATTACACTAATATGTTTCTTTCTAAATTCTTTAAAACCTAGTAGGCATAGGCTCTTTGTATAGTAGGTGGGAAATAGGCCTAAAAGAGGCCCAAAAACTAGTGAAACCCTAGGTTGGATGGCGGAACAGGCAGTGCAATAGCACACGGCCTGCGCGGCATAGCAAGTGCAATAGCACACGATCCACGCGGCATGACAAGTGCAATAGTGCACGAGCCGCTGAGTGGAAGGGGTTTCATATCCTTCTGAGCGATGCAGCCGTGCACATCCTGAGGGTCACAGGCTGGAAAGGTTTTTGGACTTTCTGAACGGCATGGCCCAAGCAGAACCGTGCGGGCCTCGAGCTGGAGCTGAACTTTTCTCATTCTGATGGTGCAGCCGTGCTAATCACTGTGGGGCATGGGCTGGGTCTTCAATCCTTGGTCTTTAAGATGCACAGACCGTGCAAAAGGATACAACCAGCGCCAATACTTAACCACACAAGCCAGTAGAATCGTACGAGCCGTGTAAAAGTTCATAGCACACTCCCTTACTTAGCCGCATCACCATATTGTCTTGCATGGGCCATGCAGAAGGGTACGGACATGCAAGTCTTCAAACTTGTCCAGGATTCAACTCCTTTCTCTTTGGCGCATTCCCATCTACTACCACGATTAAGCGTGTGACCTTCGGTCTAATACCATCCGTGCGAATGATCTTCAAATATATACTACCATTCTTGCGAATGGCCTTCTACTCCAAAGTGCTTACGAGAGATCTACAATGAAGCTCACAAAATAGGATTTAGATGCTCATAAGGACATAGCATCCATTGGGTTTAAACAAATCCACAAAATGAGTGATTTAAGCAAGAAAATCAACAAAGGCTATTTGAACTCCTTGTGATGTAAATCTAACTAATCCTATCAATCAACCATACAAAAGATACTAATAAGTGTGTTAAATAAATTGGTTAACACATGTTTCCAAGTGCATATCACAATCTCAATTCTGTTGTGAAACACTAAAAAAGAAACGCAGCACTACAATTTGTGACCTCCAATGATACGTACGCACTACGCAGACAGTCGAAAATGTTTCCATTCCAAATTCAGTGAAATACCAAAAAGACAAACCCAATATATGCAGCAAAAGAGTAGGCACATCCTAATTGAATTTGATAGTTGGGAACTTAATAACTACATTATGCAGATACATAATGAACTACTCCTATTGAGTTTGGCATGACTGTAAGGTGTTGTTACTGCAATAGCATATTCTGAAAATATGCATTGCTCCCTGACACAAAAATAGCAATGCTTAGGATCCATGTAAAATTAGCTGCTAGCTGCATTATGAATTCCAAGTTAGTCCATTTATTCATCTTAAATATTTTGATAATGACCGGTCAGATTTTACTCTACTCAAGCTAACATCACATTATCATGTATATAATATAGTTTTCAAACAAACAGTCAGCTGAAGCTGGTCTGCGATTTTCTCTCAACTGAGACTGAGACCGGGTTGGTAGGTTTCTTCCCCGTTAAATAACTCGGGGGTTTTTGGTGGATTATCCATGTCAGGCGGGATATGTCTTCATCAATATTTCTATTGGTTAGTTTTACTTGGTCTCCGAGTGGTGGGGATAAGAAAGGTAAAGTATTACTCCATCCGTCCCACCAGTTTTGGACTAATTTTGGTCAAATTTCTCCGACCACGTTTGACCATAAATTTCAATTATTATGTGGACTCTAATATCATCATGTGAGATAACGTTAGACTCCTATGTTTACGTAATTTCAGAATATCAAATTTTAAAGTACCATTAATAACCGTAATTAAAGTTATTGATCGTTAAACATGGTTTGAGAAAGTTGATAAAAAAATAGGCAAAAAATGATGTGACGGAGGTAGTAGGTAGTTTAGTGGAAGGGTAATTCGACACTTGGGCGGACTAAGGTAATAGCTTTACAGAGTAGTAAATTTAGTTTCCTTTTCTAGTCACTAAATTTCAGGAAAAACAGTGAAAAAATACAAAAAATCAAAAAAACCAAAGAACATGGAAAGGATGAAGGTTGGGGATGATTTTACTGAAAGAAGAATTCATGGCAACTTTTATGCTTCATGGGTGTACGGGTAAGGAGTGTTTAATTTAATTTCATGTTTCTGGCTGATGATTTACTTGGTTCTTGGTGAGGGGTGGGCGTAGCTAGGGTTTCAGACAGTGGTGTAACCAGGAGCTCAGGCAAGGGGGTTAAAAAGGAGAGTAAATTTTTTTGCACGTTTAATACAACAAAATTATAACGAACAATTATTACATAATAAGATGAATACATAATAT
>JAULKM010100075.1:0-10627 GCA_032355605.1 Rubia tinctorum
ACTTATGGCTATGCTGTGTTTCTTGGTGGCAATTTGGTTTCCTGGAGTGCCAAGAAGCAGCCTACTGTCTCTCGATCCAGTACAGAGTCCGAGTATCGGGCGTTTTCCAACACCGCCTCGGAGGTAGTCTGGCTCACTCACTTACTTCGTGATCTGCGAGTTTCTCTATCTGGGTCACCATTGCTGTTATGTGACAATAGCAGTGCAATTTTCCTGACTCAGAATTCGGTTGCTCACAAGAGGGCAAATCACATAGACATTGATTATCATTTTGTTCGTGAGTTGGTGGCTTCCGGCAAGCTTCTAGTTGCCCATGTACCTACTTCTCTTCAGATGGCGGATATTTTTACCAAGGGGCTCTCTCGTCCGTTGTTCGAGTTTTACAGATCCAAGTTGTGCGTCGGCGAACATCCGACGCTTCGCTTGAGAGGGGTGTTAGAATCAATCAGTTAGATGATTAGATTTGTTCTTATCTTGACGACTAGCCTAGAATTATATTAGGACTAGTTTACCTTAACTCTTGTACTCTCTATTTATTCTCTTTTATTGTGAATGATAAATCATTACTGGAAATATCTTATATCAGTTAACATTAATCAATAAGTTACATCTCAAATGCGATAACTTGCATGAACTAAACAGAGAAATTAAAGGCCTCTTGTGGCTGGATAAAGGACAAATTCCTTCTGTTCGAATTCAAAACGAGAATGATTGGAATGGATTCTACTAATAGTTTTCTTTTTCTTTTTTGCAGTGCTCATAAACAGGAACAATCAGGAAGTGATAATTTTGGGATTTGGGCAAGTTGGAACAAAGACATCATGCTTAATCACCTAATGAAGAAAAGGACTATCACTGACCTCTGCTACAATCCCAACTCATGAGGACATAATTTACCATAAGAAAGAAGGAGAGATACCCATTAAGTAAATTATGTCTGATTTCTACGAGAGTGATTTTTCTTCCTTTAGGCCAATCGATTCCATTTTATAAATTATGATCACTAAAATTATGATCATGATTAATGCTTAGTTGTTGTTTAACAGTAAATATTTACCGTAGATATTTACTGTATGACTTGGACTGGATAGTTATCCTCAATGATTGTGTTTTTATGTAAAATCCGTAGAATTAGTCAGTATTGTTAGGTAGAATCCCTTTCATCATGGGATCTAGTTACAGACCTGTAGTCCATAAATACCGTACACAATTAATGGAAATACAACACTTTCCATCATAATAAATCTTCCTTATTTTACTTACATGGTATCAGCCTAAAATACGTTCCAAATGACCTTTAATTCATCATCTTCCATCCATTCCACCACTGCCCTTATCGCTGCTAATGCTGGTTCTGATTCGAACCTCAGCTTCCCTTCCCCTAATATGGAAATTCGCCCAGATCGGTCCAATTATTCCCTGTAGAGGAGTACAATTCAGTCAGCGCTGAAGGCCTATAGTCTGGACTCCTTCCTCACTGATGTTACTCCGCCGCCAGCCACCATTATCGTCCCTGTTGTGCCGCCAACTGATCTGAATGGTCCTCGCACCGGAACTACAACCCGTGAGGAGCCCAATCAGGCGCTGGCGAGTTGGCTCAAAGAGGTCCGCCATGTCCTTCTCTGGATCCGATCAATGTTAACCACCCCCATGCTCGGGATCGTTGGCCGTGCTACCTTCACCACCGAGGCCTAGTCAATTATCGACCGGACCTTCTATGCCCAGACCGGAGCAGGCCAGTTGCACCTCCGACATAAGCTCCAATCGTTGTCAAAGGGATTGATGTCGATGCTGGAATACTTTGAGAAGAAGAGCACAATAGTCGACTCCCTCTTTGATTGCCTCTGCATTATCTTGGACGAGGAGTTTGTCAGATGCCTCCTGTACGGTCTCGACACTCAGTTCTTTGCACTCAGATCGGCGATTTCTCTCTGACCCAACCCAGTTACCTCCAACAAGCTCTTAGGTATTCTGCTCCAGGAAGGGGCGCGTCAGAGGGGGGTGCCTCTTCCTTTCAATCTTCGGCCATGAATCCCAGTGCACACTTGTTCGTTGGTCAACTTCGGTGTCGTAGTCGGATTCTGGAACCACCACCGTCGGCGATGGCGCACCTGACCGCTATTGCACCACCTGGCAGATTTTCCTGAAACATGGTCATGATGGTCTTAATTGTTTTCAGCGGGTCCCCTTGCACCTATTCCCACCGACGAATAAGAATGTTGTGTCTAAGCTCAGGAATGTTCCTTCTTGCAAATCAGCTTCTTGACTTCTTCATCCAGCCCGTCTGACATTGGTGATCTGTGGTATGTCGACTTCGGTGCAACTCATCAGCTTACCATTGGGGACTGTACATCCCTTCCTATCACTCATTATGACAATTCTATTCTAAATGCCCAGCATGCTGCTACACCCTTAAAACTGCATGATGTTCTGTGTGTTCCAAAAATTATCAAATCTCTGCTTAGTGTATCTAAATTGACTCGTGATACTAATGTTTTTGTTAAACTTCACTCAGATCACTCTCTTCTTAAGACCTTGCAGGGCCATATACTACTAAGGGGAGCCGTTGAAAATAACCTCTATCGCCTTCCGCACTCTCCCCCTCTGTCAAAGCAAGCCACTCATTCCGCTGCCGTATTTCTCACCGAGCGCACCTCGCTTCAATGTCGGCATCACCGTCTGGCTCACTCGCACAATTCCATTCTTTGTCTTCTTATTTTAAGTTATAATCTCCCTATTTCATGTAATAAATTAGACTTAGTCTGTGACTCATGTCAACTTGGAAAAAGTCACCGTTTACCTTTGTCTACTGTGAACCAGCATTTTTTAAAACCTTTCGACTTAATCCATTCTGATGTATGGGGTCCCTCCTCTGATTTATCTACTTCAGGTTGTCGATATTATGTAATTTTTATTGATGAATGTACCAAATTCACCTGGCTATATATTCTACCCGCCAAATCCCAAGTATACTCCATCATTGAGCTTTTTCTCAAACTCGTACAAACCCAATTCTCAACCCAAGTCAAATCATTTCAATCTGACTGGGGTGGATAATACCGCGATGTTTCTACACTTCTTGCCTCTCATGGTATTCGTCATCAAGTTTCATGTCCACACACCCCGAGCAAATGGATCTGCTAAGCGCCGCAATTGAATGATAGTCAAAAAAGGTTTATCTCTCTTTGCTCACTCTCGTCTTCCCATCAAATTATGGGAACAAGCCTTTCATAAGGCTATTTATCTCATCAACCACACCATAACACCTACCTTTTCCCACAAATCTCTATACCAATGTCTCTACAACAAAATCCCTAACTACAGCCTCCTTCGCTTATTTGGGTGCTTATTCTACCCTTTCCTCCGCCCTTACACTGCCAATAAACTTGAATACCGCTCTCTTCCCGGCCTCTTCCTTGGCTACAGTTCCAAGCACAAGGGATATCAGTGCCTTCACCTACCCACCTCTAGCACATACATCTCTCGCTTTATAGTCTTTGTTGAATATATCTTTCCCTACCCATATATATCATCATCCAATCCCTCTTCCTCCACACCCTCTTCCTTCTTGATCCCACTTGCACATCTCAGTCAGGTTGCCCACATCATATCTTCTATATCTTTGTCGGCTGCTCCTTCTATGTCACCGCCTGAACTTGATTCCACTCCACCTTCCCTGCCATCATCCTCCTCTAAATCTGAATCTTCATCATCCTACCTCTCCACCTCTGATTGAACCATCTCCTTACTCCCAATGCTCCTACCTGGTTTCGTCATTCTGAACAATCTACACATCCCATGACAACTTGTTCTTCCACTCATTCCCTTCAACCCAAAGCTCACATATCCATAAAATACTCTCTTCCCACAGCTCTCACTACTTCCCTTGAACTCAAAATTTTCCACCAAGCCTCTAAAGACCCAAACTGACAACATGCTATGTAAAATGAATATGATGCTTTAATGACCAATCAGACATGGGACCTAGTCCCTCGTCCCTCAAATATTAATGTGGTTGGCTGTAAGTAGGTGTACAGGGTCAAGAGGAATTCGGGCGACTCCATTGAGCGCTACAAAGAGCATCTCGTTGCCAAAGGTTTTCATTAGAAAGTTGGCATTAATTATTTTGACACTTTTAGTTCGGTGGTCAAACTCACTACAATTCGTCTTGTGTTAAGCCTAGCTATTTCTTCTAGTTGGCCTCTTCAGCAGGTGGATGTCAACAATGCTTTTCTTTATGGTGACCTTTCTGAGACTGTATTTATAGATCATCCACGGGGTTTTATTGCTCAGGATAAGCTCTCTCATGTTTGCAGACTTTGGAAATCCATTTATGGCTTGAAATAGGCCCCTAGAGCCTGGTTTCAAAAGCTGACCACATCTATCGTTCATCACGGATTCAAGGCATGTGTTTCTGACCCATCTCTCTTCGTCAAGATGTCCGGCTCTCATGTGGTCTACGTCCTTGTCTATGTGGATGATCTTGTTATTACTGGGTCTCATGATGCCTTTATTGATGAGTTTTTCCATCTACTTAATCGTGACTTTGCACTTAATGATCTTGGTCCACTTCACTATTTTATGGGCATTGAAATTTCTCATCAGGGTTCCACACTACAGCTCTCTTAGCAAAAGTTCATTTATGATATTTTGGAGCAAAGTGACATGTCTGGTGCTTGTCCCATTTGTTCCCCGTATAAACCTGGATCTCGACTAGTTGCTGATGGTATCCCTTTACTGCAATATTGTTTGTGCTCTACAGTATGTTAGTATCTCTTGCCCATAAATCTCCTATGCTGCCAACCGAGTGTGTCAGTTTATGCACTCTCCTACGGAAGATCACTGGAGTGCAGTCAAGTGCATTTTGCGGTATCTCAAGGGCATCGTCTCCTCCGAACTGGTTCTTCAGAAGGCTCATGATTCTCGTCTATTAGCCTTTTCTAGATGCATGATGGGTATCTGATCCTGATGATTGCAGATCACTGCATGGCTTTGCCATCTATTTTGGTGGCAACCTTATCAGCTGGCCATCTCAAAAACAGAAAGTCATCGCTCGTTCAAGCACAGAAGCAGAGTATAGAGCCACTGTTTTTGCCTCTGCTGAACTCATTTGGCTTCAGCAGCTTCTTCAGGAATTACATGTCCAAGTTCAGCATCCTCCAATTCTTCTCTGCGACAACTTGAGTGCTATCTTTCTCTTGGCCAATCTAGTATGTCATCAGCGGTCCAAGCATATCGCGATTAACTATCACTTTGTGCGGGAAAAGGCTCTTCTAGTGATCTTGTTGTTCACCGCGTTCGGTCTCTTGATCAGATTGCAGATATTTTCACCAAAACCGTTGGGAATCAGTATTTTTATACTCTACGTTCCAAGCTTCATGTCCATCCTAGGCCATAAGCTTGTGGGGGTGTTAACTATAAATATTTACCGTAGATATTTACCAAATGACTTGGTCTAGATAGTTATCCTCACTGATTGTGTTGTTATGGAGAATCAGTAGGCTTAGTCAGTATTGTTATGTAGAATCCCTTTCATCATGTGATCTAGTAACAGACCTGTAGTTCATAATACTATACACAATCAATGGAAATACAACAACACTTTCCATCGTAATAAATCTTCCTTATTTACTTATAGTTGTTTACTCTTACTTTGTTGCTGTACTCAATTTGGAAGCTGGTGCACATGTGTTGCATAATTGCATTTGATTCCAATAATCGATATCGGCTGTCTGTTATTGACACCTTAATCTTTTCCTTTGTTGCAAAGTTTCAGCTTTCAAACCTTTCATTAACGTATTTGATCTGTTAGTTCCATATCCAAGCAAAAGTAGCACAAAGTTTTCTTTTTAGCCTACTTCAGACAGAATTGAAACAGCAGAATATGAATATGACAAGTTTGATTCCTCCTTTGCTACCACCACAGCTCAAACATGATCTGAGAACATATGGAGGTAAATTGGAACATCATCGGGCTTGGAATCCCAAGAGTTTGATTCATTAATTGGAAGACTTTAGACTTGTATTTGAACTCTTGTAATTAGGATTTTCTGTGAACTATCGCTATGAAAAGCCTGTGAAGCTGGCCTCTGCGAAGCGACCTGCTAACGGCCGGTAAAGAAACCGCCGCCACTGCTAACGGCAATTTAATTGTTATTATGTTTAAACTTTTCTGCTCCGATGAATGCGGTGAAGAAAATGAGATTTTTTTGTTTTTCAATTTTTTTCTCTTTCTAATTCATGTAGTAAAATGGTCATTTTAGGTCAAAATTCTCGTTCACAATTGAAGAACGGCGCCCAGAGTTAGATTGCTACATACATCAATAAGTAAGAATTATTTTGACACTTTCTCATTTTGCAAATTTATATTGACACTTTTAATTTAAAGATAAAAAAATTTTGACACTTGAATCTATTTAATTATGTAACCTTAGTTCTGTGAATTTTTAATTCTAAAAATACGCTCCTAATCTTTATAAATATAATCTTTATAAATATGATCAGTTAGTTCATTAATTCATTATACCTTCATATATCTTATTTTACTTAAAATCTAAAAAATTAACTACTCCTTCCGTCCAAGAGGAATTTGCACAGAATCTTTTTCACGATTTTCAAAAAACATGTTTGACTGTAAATATATGTATCTAATGACAATAACACCGCATAAAAAATTTGTATTTAGAAATTACATGTTACGACGAATCTAAAAATATTTCATACGATAATATTTATGTTCATATACCTATTAAAATATGGCAAAGTCTTGAAATGTGCGGTCTTTCCATAGGTTTAATTAGAATAATAAAAGGTGAAAGGTGTTAGTTGCAATATTAAAAAATTATTATGCAACGTATATTAGTTATAAAGTTTATAACCCGATTCATGCAACCCGAAAACTTTATTTTTATTTCTTCTAATTTGTACTTTAAACTTTGGTCTTTCCATGACTTATGGAAAAATCGTCTTTCAAGAGACGGACTCTTCAAATATATGGTCAAAGTTCAACAACTTTAACTGTCAAATAGTAAATGTGCAGATTCGACTGGTACAGATGGAGTATCATTTATAATAATTTCATACATCTTAATTACGAGATGATTATTTCACGGTACAGTTTTAGATAGATTCAAAAAGGAACAACAATATGTATATTAGAGAAACCACCGTCTAAAAACAATTACCATGGTGTTCATTAGTGTAAAAATGTTTGATGATTCTGGACAATTAACTCATGATAAGCCACACTATGGTAATCTAAAGATATACAACAACTATGTATCCAAAATATGTTTGTGTTACTATAGTTTGGCTTATTTTTAAGCAATCATTTGTATAAGAGTTACGATAGGGAGAGTGGAAATTTATATTGAAACTCATAGTTAGAGATGATAATGTGGCGGGAAAGGTACGGATTATGGTACCTCCATACCCATACCCACCAAAAAAATCATACTCACACCCGCCTCATCACTCATGACGGGTACAATATTAAAATTCACCCCCGTCCAATCGGGTATTATCTAAAATTAATCCCTCCCCATTACCCACTTGGATCTCCATACTCACTTCGAATCCATTTTACTCACCTCATTTATATCTCCAAAAAAACACCTACTCCCTCCATCCCAACAGTTTTGACCTATTTATTTTTTCACGTTATTCAATGAATATGTTTGACCGTCAATATCTCTATCTACATTTAACAATTCCATATAAAAATTTGATATTTAAAAAATAGATTTTAAGATGAATATAATGATATCTCATATGGTATTTTTATTATAAATATATTAATTTATATTTGGGGTCAAAGTATACCAAGTTTGACTTTGAAAAACTAAATAGGCCAAAATTGGTGAGACAGATGGAGTAAATATTAATTTAAAATTAATAATTTTAATATTAAAAGTTTAATAATATTTACACGAAAAAATTATAAGTAAAACATATTCATTATGGATAAAGAATAGTTTATTATATAATAAATTAGTGTGTACATAGCGGATAAAGTGAGGTGGGACGGGTATGAACTAATATCCATGTCCAACCCACTACCCATGGCGGGTATCAATTTCCATACACATACCCTCTCCACCCCCACAAAAACTACATCCATATCCGCCTCATTAGGGTGGATGCGGGGCAAACCTCCACCAAAACCCGCTCACTGTCATCCCTACTCATAGTGAATGATGTGGATGTAAGTAAAAGACAAAATCATTAATCACGTTCCTAAATGTAACTAATTAGGGATACGTTTTTCTTTTTATTATTTCCACATCAGACACTGTGTGATTTCATTTATATAAGATATTGGTTAAAAAATAACTCAAACTATGGTAAAATACTTATATAAGAGATTGGTTAAAAAATAACTCAAACTATGGTAAAATACTTATTTAAGAGATTGGTTGAAAAATAACTCGTACTATATAAAATACGATAGTTTAACTTATTAGTTTTTACGGTCTTTCCATAAGTTATGAAAAAATTAAAATTTAAACTGCAAATTAGAATAAGTTATATTATAAATATAACCCTATATATTTGAGTAAGTGCAAATGTAACCCTCACATAAAAAAAGGTACAAATATAACTCTAACTAGTTGATGAAAGTGCAAATATAACCTTCTGATGAAAAAATCGGCGTTAACCGTGTTTTTCCAGCGTTGGCCCCTCAAAATGACAAAAATGCGACAAAAAGTTGAATTTGGGTGGACAATTATACACTTACCCACCGCTGGACCACCACCAAACCGCCACCAGACCGCCACTGGACCACCACCGGATCACCACCGCACCCGCCGGACCACCACCGGACCAGGTAAGGTTATATCAGCACATTGTGAAAACTGATAAGGTTATATCAGCACATTTCTAAAACTTATAGGGTTATATCAGCACATATTATAAAAGCAAAACCCATCAACATTAAAACTCTATGTCGAAAAACATAACAAAATAACAACGCTGCACAAAACACCAAAAGTCATCCAATCAACAATCCGAACTAAATTCAACAAAATAAACAAAATATCATCAAAATCTTTATATTTTATACCATATATACCCCATATCTCTATTTGTGTGACGAGAAGCAAAAGAAAATCAAAGAATAAAACTCAACACGGCATTAATCTATTGAATTAAGGGGAATTTCAGATGAAAATGCCATTTTCGAAAGGTTCCCACACATCCACTTCATTGTCTGATGAGTCAATCTCGCCAAATCTCTTTCTTTGCCACTGGAATCACACTTTGGAACGTCAATAATCGGTATAGGAGGTTGAAATGGTGGTTGCGTGTGGTTGCGTGTGGTTGGTGTTGATTTTGTACTAATATGACATTTTATTTTTATAGTATGTGCTGATATAACCCTACATTTTTTACGAATGTCCAACTATAATCCTATAAGTTTTAGAAATATGCTGATTTAACTCTATCACTTTTCATAATGTGCTGATATAACCTTACCTATTATGGTGGCAGTGTAGCAGTAGTTCGGTGGAAGTTCGGTGGTAGTGAGCGGTGGTCGTGGTCTGGTGGTGGTCCGACGACGGTCCGACGGCAGTCTAACGGTGGTCCAGCGATAATATTTGGGTATTAATGATGCTAAAGGTAATAACGACATTTCTTATCTTTTATTTTTTTATTTTTTCAAAAGGACAAAAACATATTTTCCTGAAATTCTGGTTAAAAGTTGCCCGAAAAGGTTATATTTGCACTTTCACTTATTAGCTAGAGTTTTATTTACACTTTCAATTATCATAAGGTTATATATGAACTTATGTGAATTATATAAGGTTATATATGCACTTTTCTGTTAGAATAAATTAAAATAAAAGTTTCGAGTTGCATTAATTGGATCGTAAACTTATAACTACTGCACGTTGCGTAATAAATTTTTAATATTGCAATTAAATTTTTTACCCTTCTATAATTCTAATTCAACCCCGTTTTTTCATATGCTTATGGAAAGATTATATTTTCCAAAACTTTACATTAACTTGTTTATACAAGAGATTGGTTTAAAAAAATAACTCAAACTATTGTAACTATATAAAGATATACAATGCCTTTATACGTACCAAAAATAGATATGGTTAAGAAATAACTCAAATGATAACTAAAGATATACAATGACTTTATACCAAAAACTCAAATGTAATATTAGTATTCTACACTCGGCATAATCATAGTTTGAGTTATAGGGCAAATCTAAGTAAAATTTACAAATGCAAGTAAACTTTATTTAATTTTGGTATGGAGTCATTCTAGCATGTCTTTAGCCTATAGCCTATAGCCTATTCCTATAGCCTATAGCCTATTCCTATAGCCTACTACCGTAATTTGACTTATTCCTCAAGTAATCTTTTATATAAATACTGATATCACGAATGAAATTTGTTTCACAGCTATTCGGACTCCTGATTAGTGGTGTCAGTTCGGATGATCGTGTCGGGTTTGGGTCGGGTAGGAAACGGTTCGTGTTAAAATAGGTCGGGTTAAAACGTGTCAGAAAATTTTCTCGGGTCGGGTCGGGTCGGGTCAGGTTCGATTACACTCGTGTCGGGTTACTGTCGTGTCATTTTTTTACTCGGGTTAGGTCGGATCGGGTCAGCTT
>JAULKM010100076.1:0-10627 GCA_032355605.1 Rubia tinctorum
ATGCTGGATGCCACCGCTGCGAACAGGGCGAGGGCATGGGCCAGAGCAACCATCGTCACCCCGGATGCTTCCCACCCCGCACCTGGCCTCCGCACCATGTCTGGTTCCAAGTAAAAGTGGCATTAGTTGTGATTAGGATGATGTGCAAACAGAGCAACGGAGCAACACTTACCCAGAGCAAGGATGGAGCCTTCGCCGGCGAACACAAAGATCGAAGTCGCCAAAAACTCGGACAGAGTGGCCCTCATCGAGTCCGGATGGGTGGCCTCTTCAGGGCCTGCAAACGCGTACCTTCGGGATCCCGTCGCCATTGATGGATGGATGGATGGAAGAGGAAGGTAGATGGTCAAGTAGAGAGAAAGGAAGATGGAGGTGTTTAAAATGAGTTTGGGTCAAGGGTCGGGAGGGACACTTGTGAGAAGGATTGCAGGAATTGTGACACGTACCTTATGCGTTGGCTCTCTCTGGGCTGTCCTCCACATCATCCTAGGCTGCCTCTCTATCTTCATCTCTTTAACTCCTTTCTTATTTTTTTTCCTTCTTATTATTAAATAATAAAAGAACTAGCTAGCATAGGAAACTATTTTATTTCAGACTTAAATAACATTCCTTATATAGAGTACGTCTCTTGAAACACGACATTTTCATAAGTTATGAAAATATCAACGTTTAAACTGCAAATTGGAAGAAATCAAAATAAAATTTCTTTGTTGCATTAATCAAGTCATAAACTTATAACTACTACCCATTGCCTAATAAATTTTTAATATTGCATCTAAAACATTTTATCTTTTTATAATTTTAATTCACTTCCAACTTTCTATTTATATGCTAATGGAAAAACAATCTTCCCCAAAAATTTACCCCATATATAGCACAACTATGAATTATCTACTTTGATTTTGTCTTTCTTAGACAATTGAGTGGCTACATCATTTTTCATGATGATCCAATTGAACTGTCAGTAAATAAATCCTTCCGAAATTATTATTTTTCCAAGTTTTTTTTATATAGCACAACTATGAATTATCTTCTTGAAATGTTATTATATTTTCATGTTCTACAATATGATATTTTCCGTGTTTTCTAATTAGTAACTTTGTCATATCCCAAAAATTCAACCCATCAAATGAAAATGGCAATTCAAATGGTCATAACTCGGTGATCAAATAATTTTTTCGACTGATTTCTTTTTTAAGTTTACTTATATTTCCAAGGTCGACAATATGGTATCTTCCTTATTTGTTAATTAGAAACTGTTTTTTATCATATCCCTGAAATTCAACCATTAAATGACAATTCGATTGGTCAGAACTTGGTGCTTTGAACATATTTTGGACTGGTTCCTTTTCAAACAGTTGTTATGTTTTCATGATCTACAATATGGTACCTTCTGTGTTTACTAATTAATAACTTCATCATATCCCCACAGTTCAATCCATTAAATGAAAATTACAATACGAATAATCATGACTCGGTGCTCAGATGATATTTTGGACGGATTTTTTTTAAGTGCTCCTTTTTTCATGATCTACAATATGATACTTTATGTGTTTGCTAATGAGAAATGTCATCATATCCTTGAAATTCAACACGTCAAATGAAAATGATAATGCGAATAGTCATAACTCGGTGCTCAGATAATATTTTGGATTGAATTTTTAAAAAAAATCCTATATTTTCAAGGTCTACAATATGGTACCTTCTGTGTTGGTTAATTAGTAACTTCATCATATCCTCAAAATTCAACCCATCAAATAAAAAATGAAATTTCAAATCTTCATAACGCGGTGCTCAAATAATAAAATGGACCGATTCCTTTTTGAATTTGTTTATATTTTTAGGATCTACGATAAATTACCTTCCGTATTTGCTAATCAGTAACGTCATCATATCCCTGGAATTCATCCCATCAAATGAAAATGACAATTCGAATCGTCATAACTCGATGCTCAGAGCATATTTTGGACGGATGCTTTTTGAATTATTCTTATATTTTCAAGCTCTACAACATTGTACTTTCCATGTTTGATAATTTATAACTTCATCATATCCGCGAAATTCATTCCATCAAATGAAAATTACAATTCGAATGTTATAACTCGGTGCTTAGAACATATTTTGGACCAATTCCTTTTTGAAAAGTTTGTATATTTTCATGCTCAACTATATGGTACCCTTTGTGTTTGTTAATTAGTAACTTCATCATATCCCCCACAATTAAACTCATCAAATGAAAATGACAATTCGAATGGTCATAACTCGGTGCTCAGAACATACTTTGGACCAGTTTCCTTTTGAAAAAGTTCTCATATTTTTATAATCTACACAATATGGTACTTTCCATGTTCGCTAATTAGTAATTTAATCATATCCCCAAAATTCAACCAATCAAATGAAATGACACTACGAATGGTTACAACTCGATGCTCAGATAATAGTTTGGTCTGGTTTCTTTTTTAAGTTTACCTATATTTTCAAGGTCGACAATATGGTAACTTTCGTGTTTGGTACTTAGAAAACTTTTTTATCAAATCCCTAAAATTCAACCATTAATGAAAATGACAATTATTATGGTCACAACTCGGTGTTTTGAACATATTTTGGACTGATTCATTTTTGAACAGTTGTTATATTTTCATGATCTACAATATGGTACCTTCCGTGTTTACTAATTAATAATTTCATCATATCCCCAAAATTTAATCCATCAAATAAAAATTACAGTTCGAATGGTAATAATTCGGTGATTAGAGCATATGTTTGACTGATTTCTTTTTGAAAAATTCTCATATATTTATGATTTACAATATGGTACTTTCCATGTTTGGTAATTAGTAATTTAATCATATCCCCGAAATTCAACCAATCAAATAAAATGACAACGTGAATGGTTATAACTCGGTGTTCAAATAATATTTTGGATTGATTTTTTTTTAAAAATTTCGTATATTTTCAAGGTCTATGATATGGCACCTCCCATTTTTGTCAATTAGTAAATTCATCATATCCTCGAAATTCAACTCATCAAATGAAAATGACAATTCAAATGGTTATAATGTGATGCTCAGAAAATATTTTGGACCGATTTTTTTGAAAAATTGTTATAATTTTATGCTCTACAATATGGAACCTTTCGTGTTGCCTAATTAGTAAGTCCATCAAATCCCCGAAATTCAACCCATCAAATGAAAATGACGATTCAAATGGTCATAACTCAGTGCTCATATCATATGTTGGACCGATTCCTTTTAAAAAAGTACTTATATTTTCTTGCTCTACAATATGTTACCTTCCGTGTTTACCAGTTAGTAACTCATCATATCTGAAAGTCAACTCATCAAATGAAAATGACGATTTGAATGGTCATAGCTCAGTGCTAAGATGATGTTTTGGACAGATTCCTTATTGAAAAACTATTATATTTTCATGCTCTATAATATGTTACCTTCCATGTTTGCTAATTATTATTTTCTTCATATTTTCGAATTCAACCTATCAAATGAAAATGACGATTCGACTAGCCATAACTCTGTGGTCAAATCATATTTTGAATTGATTTCTTTTTGAAAAGTTCTTATATTTTTGTGCTCTAAAATATGGTACCTTCCGTGTTTGCTAATTAGTAACTTCATATATCCCCGAAATTTGACCCATCAAATGAAAATGAAGATTCGAATGGTCATGACGCAGTGCTCAGATCATATTTTGGACCGATTCCTTTTCTAAAAGTTCTTATATTTTCATTCTCTACAACATGGTACCTTCTGTGTTTACATATTAGTAACTTCTTATATCCCCAAAATTAAACTCATTGTATGAAAATGAAAATTCAAATAGTCATAACTCGGTGCTAAGATCATATTTTGGACAGATTCCTTTTCTAAAAAAATTTCTTTCCATGCTCTACAATATGGTACCTTCCATGTTTGCTAATCAGTAACTTCATATATCCCCGAAATTCAACCCATCAAATGAAAATTGAAACGTTTATAACTCGGTGCTCAGATAATATTTTGGACCAATTTCTTTTTAAAATATTATTTTATTTTCATGATCTGCAATATGGTACCTTTTGTGTTTGATAATTAGTAACTTAATCTTATCCCCAAAATTCTACCCATCTAATAAAAATGAAGACTCGAATGGTCAAAAATCGGTTCTCAAGTCACATTTTGGATCGATTCCTTTTTTACAGGTTCTTATTTTTTATGCTCTACGATATGGTACCATCCGTGTTTGCTAATTACTAACTTTATATATCCAAAAGTTTAATTCATCAAATGAAAATGAAGGTTCGAATGGTCATAACTTTGTGCTCAGATCATATTTTGGACCGATAGCAGTTTTAAAAGTTCTTATATTTTCATGCTCTACAATATAATACCTTATGTATTTGCGAATTAGTGACTTCATATACCCCCGAAATCCAACCCCTCAAATGAAAATGAAGATTCGAACGGTGATAACTCGTTGCTCATATCATATTTTGGCCTGATTCCATTATGAAAAATTCTTATATTTTCATGCTCTAAAAATTGGTTCCTTCCGGGTTTGCAAATTGGTAACTTAAACATATCCCCGAAATTTAACCTATCAAATAAAAATGAATATTTGAATGGTCATAACACGTTGCTAAGATCATATTGTGGACCAATTCCTTCATGAAAGTTTCTTATATTTTAATACCCTACAGTATGATACCTTCCGGGTTTGCAAATTAGTAACTTCACATATCCCCAAAATTCAACCCACCAAATGAAAATGAAGATTCAAATGATTATAACTCGGTGTTCAGGTCATATTATGGACCGAATCCTTTTTAAAAGTTCTTATATTTTCATGTTCTACAACATGGTACCTCCGGGTTTGCTAATTAGAAACTTCATTAATCGCCGAAATTCAATCTAGAAAAAGAAAATGAAAATTTGAATGGTCATAACGGTGCGTAGATAATATTTTGGACGGATTCCTTTTTTAATAGTTCTTATATTTTCATGTTCTACAATATGGTATCTTCCGTGTTTGCTAATTAATAACTTCAAATGTCCGCGAAATTCAATCTATGAAATGAAAATGAAGATTCAAATGGTCATAAATCGGTGCTCAGATCATATTTTGGAACGATTCCTTTTGGAAATGTTTTTATATTTTCATGTTCTACAATATGGTACCTTCCATGTTTACTAATTAGTAACTTCATATATCCCCAAAATTCAACGCATCAAATGAAAATGAAAATTCAAACGGTTATAACTCAGTGCTCAGATAATATTTTGGACCGATTCCATATTAAAAAATTCTTTTATTTTCATGCTATACAATATGGTACTTTTTGTGTTTGATAATTGGTAACTTTGTCTTATCCCCGAAATTCAACTCATCTAATGAAAAATGAATATGCGTATGATCAAAAATTGGTTCTCAAATCATATATTGGATTGATTCCTTTTTTATAGGTTCTTATTTTTTTTATGCTCTACAATATGGTACCTTCCGTGTTTGCTAATTACTTACTTTATATATCCCCGAAATTTAATCCATCAAATGAAAATGAAGATTCGAATGGTCATAACCCGGTGCTCAAATCATATGTTGAACCGATATCTTTTTAAAAAATTCTTATATTTTATTGCTATGCAAGATGATGTTTGCTAATTAATAACTTCATATATCCCGGAAATTCATCAAATGAAAATGAAAATTTGAATGGTCGTAACTCGATGCTCAGATCATATTTTGAACCAATTCCTTTATTAAAAATTTATTCAATTTAATGCTATAAAAATTGGTTCCTTCCGGGTTTGGAAATTAGCACCTTAAACAAATCCCTGAAATTTAATCCATAAAATAAAAATGAATATTCGAATGGTCATAACTCATTGATCAGATCATATTGTTGACCGATTCCTTCATGAAAATTTGTTATATTTCATTATGATACCTTCCCGGTTTGTAAATTAGTAACTTCATATATCCCCGAAATTCAACCCATCAAATGAAAATGAAGATTCGAATGGTCATAACTCGGTGTTCAGATCATATTTTGGACCGATTCCTTTTTAAAAAGTTCTTATATTTTCATGCTCTATAACATGGTATCTTCCGTGTTTGCTAATTAATAATTTCATATATCCCCGAAATTCAACCCATCAAATAAAAATGAAGATTAGAATGGTCATAACTCGTTGTTCAAATCATATGTTGGACCGATTCTTTTTTTAAAGTTCTTATATTTTAATGCTCTAGAATATGGTACCTTCCGGGTCTGCGAATCAGAAACTTCACTATTCCCTGAAATTCAACCTATCAAATGAAAATGAAGATTTGAATGGTCATAACTGGGTGCGTAGATCATATTCTGCACCGATTCCTTTTTAAAAATTCTTATATTTTTATGCTCTACAATATGGTACATGCCGTGTTTGCTAATTAGTAACTTCATATATCCCCGAAATTCCCCCCATCAAATGAAAATGAATATTTGAATGGACATAACTCAGTTCTCAGATCATATCTTGGACCGATTCTAATTTTTTTAAAGTTTTTGTATTTTCATACTCTACAATATGGTACCTTCCGGGTTTGCTAATTAGAAGCCTCATTAATCCCCGAAATTCATCCACTCAAATAAAAATGAAGATTCAAATGGTGATAACTCGTTGCTCATATCATATTTTTGACCGATTCCATTATAAAAATTTCTTTTATTTTCATGCTCTAAAAATTGGTTCCTTCCGGGTGTGCAAATTAGTAACTTAAACATATTCCGAAATTTAACCCATCAAATGAAAATGAATATTTGAATGGTCATAACCCGTTGCTAAGATCATATTGTAGACCAATTCCTTCATGAAAATTTCTTATATTTTAATACCGTACAATATGATACCTTTCGGGTTTGCAAATTAGTAATTTCATAAATCCCCGAAATTCAATCCATCAAATGAAAATGAAGATTCGAATGGTCATAACTCGGTGTTCGAAAAATATTTTGGACCAATTAATTTTTTAAAAGTTCTTATATTTTCATGATCTACAATATGTTACCTTCCGGGATTGCTAATTAAAAACTTCATTAATCCCCAAAATTAAACCTGTCAAATGAAAATGAAATTTTGAATGGTCATAACTCGGTGCTCAATTAATATTTTGGACCAATTCATTTTTTAAAAGTTCTTATATTTTCATGCTCTACAATATATTTATCTTATGTGTTTTCTAATTAGTAATTTCATATATCCCAAAAATTCAACCCATCAAATGAAAATGAAAATTCGAAAGGTCATAACTTGGTGCTCATATAATATTTTGAACCAATTCCCTTTTTAGAAGTTCTTTTATTTTCATCCTCTGCAATATGATACCTTCTATGTGTGCTAATTAGTAACTTCATATATCCCCGAAATTCAACCCATCAAATGATAATGAAGATTCGAATGATCATAACTCGATGCTAATAACATATTTTGGACCGAATGCTTTTTTAACAGTTCTTATATTTTCATACTCTACAATATGGTACCTTCTGTGTTTCCTAATTAATAACTTCATACATCCCCAAAATTGAACACATCAAATGAAAATGAAGATTAAAATGGTCATAACTCGGTGGTCAAATCATATTTTGGACCGATTCAATTTTTAAAAAAGTTGTTAGGGTTTAGGGCTCTACAATATGGTACCTTGTGTTTTTAATAAATAGTAACTTCGTATATCCCCAAAATTGAACCCATGAAATGAAAATGAATATTAGAATGGTTATAACTCGATGCTTAGATCATATTTTGGACCGATTCATTTTTTAAAATTTCTTATGTTTTCATGTTCTACAATATGGTACCTTCCGTATTTACTAATTAGTAACTTCTTTATCCTCGAAATTTCACCCATTAAATGAAAATGAGGATTCAAATGGTCATAACTCGGAGCTCGGATAATATTTTGAACCGTTTCCTTTTTTGAAAAAGTGATTATATTTTCATGCTCTAAGATATGGTATTGTTTTCTAATTAGAAACTTCATATATCCCTAAAATTTAACCATCAAATGAAAATAAGGATTCGAATCGTCATAACTCGGGGCTCAGATAATATTTTGGACCAATTCTTTTTTGAAAAAGTTCTTATATTTTATGATGTACGATATGGTACCTTATGTGTTTTCTAATTAGCAACTTTATATATCCCCAAAATTTAACCCATCAAATGAAAATGAAGATACGAATGGTCATGACGCAGTGCTAAAAATATATTTTGGACCGATTCATTTTTGAAAAGTTCTTTATATTTTCATGCTCTACAATATAGGACCTTCCGTGTCTGATCCCCAAAATTTAACCCATCAAATGAAAATTAAGATTTGAACAGTCATAACTCGGTGTTCAGATCATATTTTGGACTGATTTCATTTTTTATAAAGTTGTTATATTTTCATGCTCTACAATATGGTACCTTCTGTGTCTGATATTTAGTAACTTCATATAACCCAAAATTGAAAACATCAAATGAAAATGAATATTCAAACAGTCTTCCTTTGGTTCTCAGATCATATTTTGGATCGATTTCTTTTTTGAAAGTTCTTATATTTTCATGCTCTGCAATATGGTACCAACCGTTTCATGTAATTAGTTACTTCATATAACCCCAAAATTTGTCCCTTGAAATTGAAAATGACGATTCGAATTGTCATAGCTCGATGGTGGTCAGATCATATTTTGGATTGATTCCCTTTTTAAAAGTTCTTATAATTTCATGTTCTACAATATGGTACATTTTCGCTTTAGGCAATGAGTAATTTCATATATCCGCGAAATTCAACCCATCAAATGAAAATGAAGATTTGAATTGTTCTAACTAGTTGCTCAGATCATATTTTGGATTGATTACTTTTTTTAGGTACATTCAACCAACATTGCTTTCACCAATAAGTCTCTCATTGAAACTTTATATCGAAGCTTAATTGGCATTTGAAGATTCTCCTTTACTCCTTCGATAAAGAGGTTCTTCACACATGCATCATCCTCTCGCATACCTACCCTTCTCATGGTCAGCTCCAGATATTGCAAATATTCAGCCACGGTGCAATTTCCTTGCTCCATATTGCTTAAGTACGAATTTTTTTCATCAAGTACGTGGTTGGAACATGATACAAATGAAGCTCAGTCTTCAATCTCTTCAAAGTATCAGCCAGTCTCTTCCATCAAATGCTCTAGATTGTTTGAAGTACACTTACTTGGATTTCAGATGGATTGTGGTTGCGGAAGCCATTCTATGTTCATTAATATGTAAAGTCGGATTTGAATACGTCTGAAAACAACCAAAGATGCCCAACACTTTTCCTCTTACTCAGCTGAGGTTAGAATATCCCGAGTCAAACCAAGACCTTTGATTGTTAAAGCCATAGGGTGGGGTCTTTTTGGGCTTAATGGTACTTTCAACCAACCTTTCTTTCACCAATATGTCACTCATTGATACATTATATTTAACCTTAATTGGTAATGAACATTCTCCAACAGTCCTTTGATATACAAGTTCTTCAAAAATACCAACCCTTCTCTCATGGCTGGTTCAAGATTTTGCTAATATTCATCCATTGTAGGATTTCCTTGCTTCTTATTGCTTGCTTATATACGAGTGTTAGTCCATCAAGTACGTGGTTGGACCATGATACAAACAAAGTCCGACCTTAATTCTTTCCCAAGTGGCAATTATGAACGACACTTACATGGATTTCACATTGTTTTTTTTGTTGATTTGAGGTCACCATTCTTCATTCATTATAACAGAAGTAGGATTTGAATACGTATGGGTAGGACCAAAACATCCGATCATTGTCCCTCTTACTCAGCCTAAATTAGAAGATCCCATGTCAAACCTATGCCTCTGATTGTTAAAGTTGAAGGATGAGGACGTTTTCTGCCTAAAGGTACATTCAACCAACCTAGATTTCACCAATAAGTCTCTCATTGAAACTTTATGTCGAAGCTTAATCGGCATTTGAAAATTCTCTTTTACTACTTCGATAAAGAGGTTCTTCACAAATGCATCATCCTCTCGCATACCTACCCTTATCATGGTTAGTTCCAGATATTGCAAATATTCAACCGCAGTGCAATTTCCTTGCTTCATATTGCTTAAGTACAAATGTTTTTTCATCAAGTACGTGGTTGGAACATGATACGAATGAAGCTCAGTCTTCAATCTCTCCAAAGTAGCCCTCATTCTCGTCCACCAAATGCTCTAGATTCTTTGAAGTACACTTACTTGGATTTTGGATGGATTGTGGTTGATTTGCGGCAGCCATCTATGTTCATTAATATGTGAAGTCGGATTTGAATACGTCTGAAAAGGACCAAAGCTGCCCATCATTTTTCCTCTTACTCAGCCGAAGTTAGAATATCCTGAGTCAAACCATGACCTTTGATTGTTAAAGCCATGAGATGGGTTCTTTTCGGCTTAATAGTACTTTGAACCAACCTTTCTTTCACCGATATGTCACTCATTGATACATTATGTTTAACCTTGATCGGCATTGGACATTCTCCACTAGGCCCTTGATATACAAGTTCTTCAAAAATACCAACCCTTCTCTCATGGTTGGTTCGAGATATTGCGAATATTCCTCC
>JAULKM010100077.1:0-10626 GCA_032355605.1 Rubia tinctorum
TAATAAAATTATTCTTTTGATGCATGCTTGTGCTAATCTTATTTTCGAGAATTTAATTGTGATATTTCCAATATAAAATACAACAGCTACTCCATAATTACATTTGTCAAATTTTATTGCATAATTGGATTCTACATAAGCAAAGTTCTGTTCATCAATTAGCTCGCAAGCATCATCCACAGAGCCATTTTCGAGCTTTAATTGAGCAGATTATGACAATGATACATCAAAGGTTGCATCGAAAATGTAAACATGTTCATTCGTGAAAATATTGTTTCCCTCTTAGGAGACGCTAGCCAATCACTACGTTTATGAGGAAATAGGCAAGAGTGTAGCGTAGTGAGGCAAAAACACATTTCCCTGCGTAGTAAGGCAATGCCTTACTATTTTCATTCGTGAAAATATTGTTTCCCTCTTAGGAGACGCTAGCCAATCACTACGTTTATGAGGAAATGCATTGCCTTACTACATTTCCCTGCAAAAACCGGGGCTTTAAATGATGTCTAGGACAAAAACACATGAAAACCTTAAGAAACTGCCCTGAGGGCATAAAACTAGCTTCTATAGCCATATTGAAACTAGTATTATAATGACCATGGGATATACTGATAATCTCAAGTAAAAAATGTGCATAATACATATTTTGGATTTATAATTTAAATACTCCCTCCTCTTCCTATTTATGGTACCATAAGTTTGGGTGTTTGGATTTAGGTGAAAAAATGAATGGATAAAATTGAACGTAGAAAGTAAAAAGTAGAATGAATGTATGAAATTGAAGGAATTTTGCCAAAAACGGAAAGAGTGCCAAATAAAAGAAAGCATCTATTTATAGTAAGTGTGACATAAATAACAAAACAGAGAGAGTATTAAATAGTACATTTTTCAAAATGTTGTATTTTAGGTTAGGTTGCAATTCTCAATTCTTGTTATCGGTCCATGTTTCAGCTATGATGCTACTGCCTGTTATAGGCCATTCTCTCTCAGCATCCTTTGATTCAAAGCTCACCCCAGTTTTGAGTTTTGCCAACCACGCATCTCTGAGCGATTCAGGAGTTGGTCCTACAAATCCACTACCACGCTTTTTGATGGCATCGATCATTTCCTTGTAGGTTGTAGAGTGTGCCACGCTAAACTCAACCTTGTTGTCAAAACATAGTAAGGCAATGCATTTCCCTGCGTTCTCTTTATCACTCAAGACTAGACAGACTCGGATCAGAATTCAATGATGAATGCCTTCACAGTTTGGAAAAAGATTTCATGTTCAACATTCGTATATCTTGTGTTTTGCAACCTTGTGCCCGGATATCTTGCGTCTCACTCAAGAGAGGGATGAAATTACCGCAGATCTGATGTTTCGATGAAGCTGAAAGTGTTTGAAATTCTATTGAAATATTATGCAAAAAAATATATATTGAAACAGATTAAATTGCAACAACATATGTTACTTAAATTGCCATTTTATCTACATGCATGTACAATGTTCGTATGTATATATAGTATCAACGGTTTGCTTATATATTCATGCTCAGATTAATTATTACTACATGGATAAGATACTCTTTGACCGGTAGATTGACTTTATAAAAAGAAAATGCTAGCATTTTCTTTGTGGTGAACAAAAATTCATTATAATTTATTTCATATATTATTTGTGTAGTGTGTAATTAGTGTATGTATCGTGGAAATATGTAATTTATTCTTGCAAGGTGCACAAATATTGCACTAACATTTCTCCACCTATTTTGTTTCTTTTAGGCTAATCCTGACCATGACTAGGACCACCCTGGGAAAAAAAAGGATGAATTGATATACTCCCTCCATCCATCTATAATTGTCCCATCTCTTCTTTTTTAAATATTCATTGATAATTTTAGTATTTTAATATTTTAAATTATGTATAGCAATAAATTATAAAAATAAGATATTCTAAAAATATAAGTTACGATGAATCTAAAAATATATCATACGATAATTTTTACATTTGTATGTTTATAGATTTTTTCAATGCAAATTGCATCAACTTTACTGATCAATAGTGAAGTAAAATGGAAACAGAGGGACAGAAGGGGAGCATCAAAAAAATAAAATCACACAACTCGGTTCATTGGGTATATGCATGATTAACGAATATATGATATTACATTTCAAGAATATAGTATAAATTTTCATGTTTTTTTAGTTGAATTTGGATTAAACGTGTATATATTAGGTCGGGTTCAGTTTGACGTTTATGTTTGTTCCATGTGTCCTCCAAGCCTTCGTGGGGACCTTCTCAAATTTTGTGTTTCATCCCCATGGAGCATTCCAAAAGTCAACACTTCTCACCCATTGACATCCATACAATCAATACCGGTTTGCTAGCGACTAACTAGCGGTATCCGTCATTGAATCATCAACTTTTATTTTTTTTTATTGTTGAATAAATATTCAAAAATACATAATTTACCGGAAGTTGGAGCGGTATAAACCCCCTCGAGATGTCCCAAAAGAAACATTTATATTTTACATTATGATAAAATTATAAGAATTTTGATGTTTTTGTTTGTTTCATGTGTCCTCCAAGCCTTCGTGGGGACCTTTTAAAATTTGTGTCGCCATAGTGAAAATATCAAAACTAATGCCTTCTTATAGGGATTTTTTAGGCACAGTTCCCACAATTTTTTTCAGCCTCAATTTTAATATGAGTTCCCTGTAATGGTCAGTTGCATATATTTTTCCAATTTTGGTGCTTCTCCCCCTTCCCCTTTCTTTGAGGGATCTAAGCACAAAAAGCAAAAACTTCAAACACGGGTCTTAATTCGATTCCGCTTGAATGTACCTGCAGTACGGGAATATTTTTTTTATTTCAACATACGTCATGGGAAAAAATATTGGGATAAATCTCACGAAGCGTTCTTGAATTCATCGCTTCTCATCCAATTAACATTTATACATACACCGATTTGTTATAGTTGACTAATTAGCGCTCTCCATAATTGGATGAACGATTTTTTTATTATTCTTAAATAAATATTTATAAATACATAACTTATCGGAAGTCACAGTGGTATAAATACCCTTAAGAAGTCTTGAAAAAGAAACTACATGGTAAATTAAGGTAAAATTAAATTAATTTCAACGTTTTCGTTTGTTCCATGTGTCTTCTAAGCCTTCGTATGAGTAATGTTTATTCTCCTTTTGTTGTACTAAAAATTTTGAATAAAAAATGGACCTTTTAAAATTTATGGGGCCATAAAGAAAATGTTGAATACAAATACTTGGGCGAGACTGTCCCACACAATCTTATGGTAAGACGAGAGATTTAAATACAATTGTTTAAAGATGGGAGATGACATGTGGTACTTTCTTTAATTTTTAGATCTTTATTTAATACTTCGTCTCAATATAAGTTATGGTAAGACGGTCTCATATGATTTTTTTCTTGTATGGAAACTAATGGATTTTTGTAGGGAATATATTTTGACATAGTTCTACAATCCATTTCAGCCCCAATTTTACCCCTTTAATGGCCAATTGAATAAATATTTTTCCAATTTTAGTTTTGGCAATGTAAAAAAATAACTATTGGATTTAAAGCAACCTTATAAGGTTGCCTTGCATAATTAGTAGCACTGATTTTGTAAGAATCTAGCACCGATTTTATTACCGGTGTTACATACTTAGATTGTTTTTAGATCTTTTAGTTTTGTCAGTGAAAAAAAGTCTATTCACAACTAATTTCTAAACTAACTGTCTAACCACAAAAGTTCAATGAACATGTTCACTGGTGTTCACTTCTAGTACAGATGAAAACATGTTCACTATGTGCAATTCTCGATTTGATCTTTTTGCCTGACCGGTGAGCTCCTGAGTGGCACCTCTGATGGGGAAATTGGGCAAGAAAAAAGGCGTGAAGAGGACAACCCCAAAGCAGACGGATGAAGTGGTTCTCACGAAGGGAAGGAGAAAATGGAGGTAATAATTGGATCCAAGGATGATGTTTGTCTAAAAGGACTACTAACTATTGGTAATGGAGGGAAAGGGATAGAATCGGCGACTAGGGAAGCAGACCCAACCGATTTAACCAATTTAGCTAGAAATTCAGGCCAGAAAACACCAATAAAGACTATATTTATGAAAAATCACGAGGAGGAAAAACAAGGTCAGACAGGAAAACGCCTATCTCGAGGTGAAACAATGGAGCCTGAAGATGGGAAAACTGGAGCGGATTGTTCAAAGATGATCAAAGGGAGGTCAAGTGTTATGAAATGGTGAAAATAAATGGGATTGAAATGGGCAAAATCACTATGGATGATGTTGAAGAGAGCTAAAAAATGGGAATCCCGTGTGATTTCAAGAATTCTAGGCTCTAACCCGCCATTCAAAGTGATGAAAGCTTTCCTGATCCAAATTTGTAGGGAAAAGTACACAAAGTCTGGCAACTGCATAAAGGTACTTTTCTAGTGAAACTTAGTTCTAAATTGATTAGATATCAACTTATTGAATTGGGTATGTTCATGTTTGATGGTAAATCGGTAGTGGTGTAACCACGGTCAAAGAAGTTGAGTTTTGAGGAACCTAATGTAGTACCTATTTGGGTTAGATTACCTGGACCTACACTCAAGTATTGGCAGCCTAGAATTATAAGAAAAATTGTCAGCAGGATTGGGAAACTTGTTTGTTTGGATAAGGCTACTATTGACAAAGAAAGGGTAACTTATGTAAGGGTAAAGATAGATATGAAGATCTCGGATTCAGACCCAAAGGAAGTGAGTTTTATAAATGAGAACAAGATAATTTTGAAATAGAAAGTCAGTTTTGAATGGTATCCAGTGAAATGTAGCCTTTGTAACATGTTTGGGCATCAAGAAAAATAATCTAGGAGAAAAGAGAAAACAGAGAAGGTGAATGAGGAAAAGATGCAGACAATGCAGATGTGCCTCTTCAGAATAGGAATGAAAAAAATTTAGTGCAGTTGTAGAGAACATAATCAAGGGAAGGTAGTAAGGTTATAAATATTGGATGAAAGAGGGTGGATAGTGGAGAAGCTCTACGGGTGCAGGAAGAGATGAACTGTATCAAACAAAAACATCCGGATGCTATTTTATATTGTAGCCTATAATGTAATAGGCATGAATAAAACTGAGAAACACATTTCATTAAAGGTTTTCCCCTGAGAAATCAAGTTGACATTCTCAGATTAATAGAGACAAAAATACAAAAAGATAACGAGAGGGATATTTGACTGAAAATTGGTTTAGGGTGGAAATTAAACACTAATGGAGAGTTGGTAAAGGTAGGTAGAATATGGTTGGCTTGGAGAGAGAACTACTATGATTTGAAAAATATCAGAATGGAGGAACAATGGATATATGTGGCTTGCTCGAAGAAACTCAGTGAGGTAATATTTTAACGTACATTTGTATATGGGCTGAAAAATGGGGAAAAAGGAAAGAATTATGGAGCTTCTTGAAAGGGTTAGAGAACAAAAATGATGCCTGGGTAATGTTGGGTGATTTTAACTCTCCATTAACACTAGAAGACATAATAGAAGGGAAAATAGTGGATGAGTTGGAAACTATTGATTTTTAAGAAACGGTTGAAGTTCTAAGTTAGGAAGGAATAAAAAACCGGTTCCATATTAAACCTAGAGAAATAGAAGAGGAGGGGAAGATAGAATTATGAGTAAAATTGATAGCCTTGTAAACAGGACCTGGATTGAGGATATGGGAGGAGTAATTTGTGAAATGAAGAATGAGTTGTTGTCAGACCACTTGCCTTTGGTTCTCAGGTTCAGAAGAACTGATGAACAAAACAAAAAGCTATTCAAATACTTTAATATGTAGTCAAAATATGCATTGTTCAGAGGCACTGTACTAGGGATATGGAAGTTAATTGAGATCACAAATTGGGGGGATTTAGCTACAACTCTTAGAAGGTTGGAGAAGCCATTATACAGGTTAAATAGGAGGGAGTTTTCCAGTATTGGAGAAAGGGATGCTTTAGCCACAGAGAAATGGAAGAAAGCCTAAACTAATATGAATGAAAACCCGGATTCAATATTGCTTCAGGAACAAGAGCACTTAGCCAGAAAAGAAGCAGAAATTCTAAAAGAGTCCGAGTGCAGTTATTGGCAGCAAAAGGAAAAAGTGGAATTTCTAAATGATGGTGACAGACCAACCAAGCGTTTCTATACTTCACTGTGAAAAACAAATAACAGAACCATACTATAGAAATAAAGAAGGGAGATCAGTTGATAATGGATTTAAAAATAGTGGAAGAGGAGTTTGTTAGTCACTGCAGAAAACAGTGGGGGTAGCAGTGCAAACAAAGAACTTGGATCTTGAAGTGGTTAAATATGGTGTATTGTTAATTTTTGAGAGACAAGCTGAGCTAATAAGGCCAGTTAGCAGTGAAAAGGTTATTTAAGTAAAGGGTGTTTATTTAAACAAAAGCCCTAGGATTATGGGTTTTCAAGAAAATTATTTAAAGATAGTTGAGATATTATGGGTAAGGATGTCACAGCTGCAATCGAAGGATTCTTCAAATGTGATCCAATTCCAGGTATTTTTAAGGATGCAGTACATACCTCAATCCCTAAAGTAGTACATCTTCAAGCCCTAATTGATTATAAGCCTATATCTTGTTACCCAGTAATTTAAAAGGCTGTTACAAAGATATTGTGCAATAGACTGAAGAATATGCTGCCATAAATTAACATCATTAATCAATGTGTATTTCTGAGAGGGAGATTCATAGCACATAACATCATCCTAGCCCAAGAAGATTTGAACAGATATAATGTGGAATGAATAAAACTTAGTTGTGTTGCTCAGGTAGACATAAGTAAAGCATTTGACAGTTTAAATTGGGATTTTATACTCAATCGGTTGACTGAACTAAAGTTCCCTAGCTAGTTTGTTGAATGGATCATATCTAGAACAATGGATTTTTGGATTTATTTGAATCTAACTAGCAGGATATCTGAAAGTTTTCAAACTAGAGGAGGAGTGAAACAAGGTAATCCAATCTCCCCTCTCCTGTTTGTAAGCAATATGGAGTATTTGAAAAGAATGTTAAATATAGAATCTTAGAAAAGGCATGTTGACTACTATCTGAGGTGTAAAAAGGCTTTTGTGCATTCTCTATTATTTGCTGGTGATCTACTTTTATATAGTGCTACTTACAGAAAATCATTATATGACATAACGAGGGTATTAAATGTTTTCACAGGAGTTAAAGGTCTGGTAATTAATGATGGGAAATAAAAGGTGTTTTTTTTTCAAAAATGGATGAAGGCATAAATGAGGGCTAGACTTTAATACTGGGAGTTATCCAAGGGAAATTGCCAATGACTTATCTTGGACATCCAGTTTCATAAGTAAAATGGAGTGAAGTGGACTGTGAAATGATGATTGAAAGACTGGGGGGGAGAATTAAAGGCTGATGTGAAAAGAACTTATCTTTTACAGGTAAAATTGAACTAATTAATTGAGTTTTGCTAAGTATAATTGGCTACTGGTTGAATATGATGAAAGTACCTGGAGAAACTCTTAAAAGGATTGTAAAAAAATGCACAACTTATCTATGGAGCAGTGAAGAAGGGCAAAAAGGGTTTACAATAGTAACTTGGGACTCAGTTTGCAAGGGGAAAGGAGAGAAGGCTTAAGGCAGAGGACCCTTTAGTGTTGAATAGAGAAGCATTATGCAAACATATATGGGATTTGGATAAAAAGAAGGATATACTATTGGGAAACTGGGTACAGGAGTATTACTTGAAGGGAGGAAATGCGGAGAATTGTAAAATTTTCTATTACACATAGCTGGCTGGGAAAGTACTAATGAGAATCAGAAATGACTTCTTTCCAAAAATGAAGAACTGCCTGAACAGTAAAGTGGAGCTGAGAATTGGGGCAATAAATGAGATTATGATGGGAGGGAAGGGAAGGAAACTAAGTACAAAAATAGAATTATCTTGTGCAAGGTGATTTTTCCTAAGCAAAGATTCTTTGTTTGGATGATGTTAAATGGGAAACTGTCTACCATAGACAGACTCCAGGGCTGCATAACTGTTTGATGTTCCATGGAATTTAGGAAACAACTCAACAGTTATTCTTCGAATGTAAATATGCACAGGATGTGATGTTAAATTTTCAGGTGCCAAAGTGCAGGAATCCAAAGGGAGATGAAGAAGAAAATGATGATTCTGATCAGGAGGAAAAATGTGAAGCTGGAGATGCAGATGATTTTCAGTTACTATAATCTTTGGTATGAGAGAAATAGAAGAATATTCGATGGATTGGAGCTCAAAACAGGTACTATGGTATTCCAAATTAGTTCTGAGATTGATTGGGAATTATCGGAAAGTGAATATTTGTTAGCAGAAATGAAATAGCTGGCTTGAACGAGGATAGTTTTCCAGTTTTGTAATTGTTTGGCTGAGAAGTAGAATGTAATAGATTGAGGGAAAAAATCTAAAATTTGTAAAGTTTTGGGCTTCATTATATATGCAAGGTGTTGACTAAAAAAATTACTTTCTAACCGCCTAAGATAAGCCTTACAAATTGATGAAGAAGGCAACTGAGAAACTTTGCTCTGGGAGGATCTTTTGGTGCATCCGCTGAGGATGTTGTTGCTCAAGAAGCTTCGAGAATTCTGGATGATCTAGCACTAGAAGTTCTTGTTTGAGTAGGATGATAAGGAGGGAAAGGAGAGCGGGAAACAAAGGAAAATAAAACTGAGCAGCAACAGACTTATTATTTTTCAAGGAACCCACGTGCAGTTATCAAGAATTATTTAGTTACCTTTCCTATTTTTTCTCTCCCCTCCCAGTTGGTTCTACCAATTCCCTTCTCTCTCTCCCCCCCTCTTTATATTTTATTCATATTCCCCTTCTAATTATCCACGTTCATCCGAAACTCTTCTTGATAAATTTGTTGTTGTTTATGTTTGTTTTATTTCCTTTTTTTTATCCATAGTTTTATATTCTTTTCAATGTCATAATATGAATTTTGTCAATTTTGAAATATTTTTATAAATTCCTATATTTTCCCCCATTTTTTTTGATATAGTGCAACCGTGTTTTCAAATTGTTCTATCATCATTGAAAGAAAGTTGCTCTATTTTTCCTATGTCTCATTTTTCTTTGGATTTTCATTGTGTCACTATGATGTCAATAGTACAGAAATGAGGTGTCAGTGATGGTTAAAGTGGCCTTACGAAGATGTTTATCACACATTGTCCCTATCATCGTTATTGTTCAACTTACCACAGTGCATGGCGTTGTGTAACCCTGTGTTATAGTGAATATCATGGCGTTGTGTTTGACTGTGGTACCCTTTTTATAGCTCTCCAATGTTACGTACTCGAATTTCCATCCTTTCTTCTTCTTCTGATATGGGATCTTGCTTTGGAAATTTGTCTGTCGTTGAAACTGCTATACCGTTGCATCCAATGTAGGAATTTCATTCTGTATGAAGGAAACTTCTATACCAACACCGTTGGCTTCATATTCCCCCCACAACATATTCAATTTAAGTTGCAAAAAGTATTTCTGCACTAAATCTAACGCATAGAAACTCACCACTCCCTTTCTGTGTAATGCTTCCCGATTTCTGAACCAAATGCATGCATTCATAATGTTTGCAAATCCATTGTTTACATCATGCCATATAAAAAGCGCAAAATCTTCCAAAAACTTTCTTGATGTTTTTTTAAAGGTTAAACATCCACCAATGGTGAATGGGAGAATTTTATTGGGCTCTCCTAACCCCCAAAAATATACCAAATGAAGATATATGTATCGAGTGTACATCATAGAATGACCTGAGGCTATAGTGAACTTGAAAGGCTTCTCTATTGATCATTTTGGATATGTTTCCTATACTCGATCTCCACCCCCTGTGTTAATTGATTCAGAAAACATATCCAATGAGATCATACTAGAGAAAAAAAAAAGTAAAACTACTGTATACAAGATTTAAAATGTACTGACTAAGCAGATTTACAGCTAAGGAAGTTAATTTTATGTGCAGATGAGTGACAGAAGTGCAGTATGTTTCCAGTGTGTTAGCAGCCTCGGTATCAAAAGCAGAAGGCATTGCTGCAGTAGGAGATCGAATCAACAGGGCAACAAAAAATCACAGAAATAGCAGAGACCATGTAATTGGGTAGAACCGTCGAATACATGGAGCTGCAGCTCCTTGAAGAGTGTTATTGGATCTGTAAGTTGCTGCTCCTTGAAGAAGGATATTTCCTCCACTCATTAAAACAAGGGTTCCTGAAATGATAGAGGCATTAGGTATAATGATGAAATAGAAGTTAAATAAGTCAGCCATGAATATGAAAACAAAACAAGCCAATAGGAAGTTCTATTTTTAAGCTAGCTAAAGCCTTTCTAGGCAGATAGAAAATAAGCCTACTAATAAGAGGTAGGCTTATTCGTTTCAGTGAGAAGTCTTAACAACTGTTGTCATTGAGGTATGACTCTAAGGCTAGGAATGTATTTCTTATCCAGAAGTATGATCCATTTAACCTCTTTTTTCAAGTTATGCCATGATACATAATAATTATTTGATTGATGAGCCTCCTTAGATAGAAAATCAGCTGCTAAATTCCCTTCTCTCTTAGTGAACCTCAAGCTTG